>JARYGA010011566.1:0-17289 GCA_030545235.1 Helianthus tuberosus | reverse complement strand
TAGCGCCGCGATAATTTTCGCGCTTTGAATTTTTTTTTGGGCATAGCGCCCTTCGTCCCGGTGTTCTCGGCGCCATCTCGGCGCTATTTGGGCTTATACCGCCCCAGTACGCAAGGTCTAATATATGTATTTTTTATCACGCGCCCACTCGGTACTTCAGAATTTTTTATAAATTCAACTAAAGGGTTCATTAACACTATCTTCCCGAGTCATTTAACAGGGGAGGTGAGGAGAGGGGAAGGAAAATTTTCTCTCCTAATCTCTCCAATTTGGGAGGATAAATATTGTCATATTTTCTTCCATTTTCCCTCCCCTTCCCCTGTTAAATGAAACTCGAGAACATGGTTTTTCATATTTTCATCTCTTTCCCCTCCCATCCCCCTGTTAAATGAGACTCGGGAACAGAGTGTAAGTAATTTAAGAGTTTTGTGGTCTGGTTAAGATTCATTAATTAGAAAATTTGGTCAAAAAGACGGTTGAGTTCTATTTTTAGCTTAAAGCTAAAATTCTTTCTTTTGAATTTGAAAGGAATCTTTTGAATTTAATCGATCGATTAAATGAAAAAGATGCACAGTACTTTGAATATAAAATTCTAAAGATGCATAGTATTTTGAATATAAAATTCTAAAGATGCATAGTATTTTGAATATAAAATTCAAAAGATGCATAGTATTTTGAATATAAAATTCAAATGAATAATTCGTTCGATTAAAATAATCAATCGATAATTCGAATATGAATTCTAAATCATTAGTCGACAAACGTAGACTAACATAAACAATTTTGAAATTGCTTAATTGTGGAATCAATCCTTTGAATTTACAAAATTCATTATTTTTTATAGTCATTTTTTGACTAAAATTTTTAGATTGAAAAATCATTTGTTTCGATAGTTGTTAATCGATTTCTTTTTTATGTTTGTTTATAAACATCATTTTTTGATTTCTTTTAAAATCTTAGTTTTATGTTTGAATAAAATTCTTTTTATGATTTTAAGAAGAGATATGAAATATCAATCTTGAAGTAATTTAACAGTTTGAAATAAAAACTATACCTTTTACTTCTTGTATTTTCTCGCTTGAAAGTTTCTATTTCTTCTGCAAGGGACCAATCCAACCCTTAATTTCCCTAACGGCCTCCTGCCTAAGCGGTACTTCAACGGGCTCCAGGACTTCAGGTTTAAAGAATAAAAACTTTAAGATAGAAAATAAGAAAGGGGGTTACAAAGGAGTTTTTATTTCATAACTGTTCTCCCGAAGGAGAACTTCTTGATATTTACATCAACTCCTTAAAGGAGTTTCTACTCCATAGTACACATAACTTGAAAACTAAAATTGATCATTCGAATGATCAACGAAAAGAAAAGAAAAGAAAAGTGAGGGTGGTTGAGAGTTGTTGAGAGAATTGTGAATTGAGGGATTTCGGTTTCAACCGGGGATATCTAAACTAATGAATTCGACTTCTTTATATAGCAGAAGTGAATTTTAGAAAAGGACTAAAATAGCCTTAAGTGTTCGTCATGCATGACGTTTTTTGGTCGACAAACCCATGTGTTGGGTCCGGTTTCCGCCTGTCTTTATCTGAAAAGTAGTTGTCTTTAGTAGAAGGACCACTTTTGTCAGAATTTTCTTTGGTGTAGGATTCCTTACAGCTCATGTACTGATGGCTTTCCTGTGCACCTTGCATTATTTTGCTGAGCCTTTGTTTTGTAGTAGGACTCACATCAACTTTGTTGAAGATAATGCGTTGCTCCATTTTTTTCAAAGCATCCTTTTGATAATGGGGTTTCACTATGACTCGTGAAGATATGGAAATTGCTTTAGAGGAATTTCCTTTTTACCACAATCGGCTGAGTATCGAGTGGCTTCTTGTTGGGCTTGTAATAGGACTCACATCAACTTTGTTGAAGATAATGCGTTGCTCCATTTTTCAAAAATTTGCCTTTCTTTTTGTAAGAGTGATTGGAGATGCCTTTAGTTTGAAGAGTGTGTGCTCCTTATATAGGCATGAAAAGCATATGATTTTGGAAAATTATTTGAAATACGCATTTGTTTACGTATTTTGAAAATCTCGTGTCAAGCAATCAGCTAGCACGTTTTTGGCCCCCTCAAGATGTTCAATATCGAAAGAATATCTTGAAAACCACATTTGCCACCTGACAAGACGGCCTTGTTTATTATCTCCCGAAATTTTTGTTTTCAGAAAATAAGTAAAATTCTTATTATCTGTCCTGACAAGAATTTTTTCAGGAGTAAGATAAATAGAAAATTTAGAAATAGTATTTTTTACCGCAAGTAATTCTTTTTCATTACTGTGGTAATTTCTTTCGGCTTGTTTAAAGCTTCCAGAAGTATACTTACATATTTCTTCTTTTTCGGCTGTTCTGGCCTTCAAAACTCCTCCCCAATAATCATGAGAAGCGTCTGTTTCTATGATTAAAAAATCATTTTCTTTTGGAAGATAAAGTTTAGGAAAACTGGTTAGGTTTTTCTTTATCTTTTTTATATAGTCTACATTGGATTGTTTCCATTCCCAAATGTAGTCCTTTTTTAATTTTACCTGTAAAGGTTTCCTAAGTTCTGCGAGTTTAGGAATGTATCCTTCAGCATAGGTTAAAATGCCTAAAAATCTTTGAAGATGTTTTTTATCTTCTAAAGTATCTGGGAATTTGTGTAAATTTTCCAAGATATGTTTTTGTGGACAATGAGTCCCTTGATCTATTTCAAGACCTAAAAAGTTTATCTTTGTTTTAAAAAGATTAGCTTTCTTTTTTGATAAAATGATTCCATATTTTTTAATTGTTTTTAAAACTGATAAAACATGAAAATAATGTTTATCTTCTGAGTTTGAGAAAACTATAATATCGTCTACATAGACGGTACAGTAATTTTCTAAACCTCTTAAAGCATTTTGCATATGTCTTTGAAATATGCTTGGTGCTTGCTTTAATCCAAAAGGGACTACCTTCCATTGATAATGATCATCCGGACATGTGAATGCGGTTAGTAACTGAGATTCTTCATCTAACAGTACCTGCCAAAAACCACTTTTGCAATCGAAACTGGAAAAATAGGTTTTTCCTCTTAAAAGAGTTAGTAGTTCCTGCATACAAGGAAGATTATGGCTGTCGCCTTTAGTAGCTGCATTGATTGCTTTATAATTCACAACCATGCGTTTTTTCCCTCTTCTTCTTTCAGCTTCATTTTCAACTAAAAATGCAGGAGACATGTGAGGTGATTTACTTGCAATAATTAATTTTAATTTAATTAAATCTTTAATTTGTTTATTAAATTCTTCTCTATCCTGTGGACTGTACTTCATAGGTTTTACCCTGATAACAGTTTTAGGATCAATGAGTTCTATTGATGCTTTCATCCAATTTTTGGATTTTTTGGGATCAATAGGATTTTCTGAACAAACCTTTTCAAGTAGTTCTTCAATTTTTTGAAATTTTTGTATTTCACTTAAAAATATCCTTTCTGCTTTTATAACCTCTTGAGCTATATTAGTTCCAGGAATCTGTTTTATCTTTGAATCTTTTTTCATGGATTCAAGAAAATCTGGCTTTCCAATTTGAAAAGCCTTTGTAACCTTTTTAATCAAGATCATTTCTTGATCAAGATGAAAAGATACTCTGTCTAACCATTGAGTGAAAGGTCCATAAAGTTGACAGAAATTATTTCCGAGAAGTAAATCCATACCTGAATCTTGTTGGTAGATAGTAGGAATGGTAAATGGTTCTCCAGAAAAGTAGATGATAAGATTTCTACAAACCTTATTTAACTTCATGACTTCTTTGTTAGCAATAATTACCTTAATATTTTTGGGAGTGTTTTCCCAATGATCATTAGGAATTACGTGTTTGCTTGCCAAACAAAGACTTGCCCCTGTGTCAACATAACAATGTAGGGTGATTTTTTTATATCCTTTGAAAGAAACATTTCCTTTGATATAAATTGAATTTGGATTAGTTGTGTTTGAAAAGGCTGAATCCAAATTATGAATTTGTTTATCCTCATCCCCCCAACTAAAAGAGTGATTAGGCTTTAACTCGATGTCTGAAGAGCTCGCTTCAGTTTGGAGTTTTTCCTGTTCATTTTTCATTGTAAAGATTTGTTCTTTATTTTCAGAAAAATGTTCAGTTTCAGGTTCTTCATCTTTTAAAACAAGAATTTTTTTTTTATTTTCAGAAAGCTTTTGTTCATTTTTCATGGTAAAGATTTGTCCTTTATTTGAAAAATATTTTTCTTTTAATTTTTTATAAAACTTTTGTTTACTTTCAAAAGACATGAGCTGAACAAACTTATGAATTTGTTTAGCTGATAAAGTTTCAAATTTTTCTTTAAAAATTTGTTCTAACTTTTGAGTAACAGGAATTACATTCGGATTGGAGCATTCATCCTTATGACAAACTTTTTGAATTAACTGATTTAAAAAGAAAAAAAATTCTTTTATGGAAAAAGATATTCAAAGACTAAAAGATAAAAAGATTATTTTGTCTTGTGGATAAAATGAGTTCCATCGTTCAAAAATTGGAACAAATTTTAGATGAACAATTGGATACCTTTCCAGTTGAACAAATCATAGAACTTGTTGATCTCATTACTTTAGATGACAAGGAATGTGAACAAAAGTTTTCTGAAAATAAAATCTTAAACGAAAGATATTTTTCTGAAAATAAAGAACAGATCTTTGTTTTAAAAAATGAAGAACCAAGGGCCTTTCCTTTAAAGAAAGAAGAACCCGAAACTGAAGAAAGTTCTTCAGACACGGAAATGTCTCCGAGACAAAGAACGTACCATGCCTCTACTAGCAAAGGTAACAGGCGTAGAAAAAAGAATACGAAATTTTCCATGCCGTATCATAAAGGTATACCTGATTATAATAGTAATGACAATGGTAGTGCAACTACTATTAATACTATTAAAATTGATTGTATCTTCAACCTCGACAAAAGAAAAGAGGTAATTGATAAATGGAACACTGAAATCAGTCTAATCATTCAGACTAATTCAGATGATTTTTCTAATGCTAAGGCTTTGTTATTATTATTAGAACATAAGTCTGCAGGAATAATACAAAATTTCATCAAATGTACAACTTAGGATGAAACTTTGCATGGTGAAGATCTTTTTGATCAAATCATAAATGCAATATACATGATGTTTTTAGGTCTCGATCTCATTACAGATAAAGACCGAGAAAATGAAAAAATATTGGAACAAGCGAGACAAAATTTTGCTAAGGCACAACTTTGTGACATATGTCTGTTAGACGATTTCACTTGTCTTTATGAAACTAATTTGTATAAATTAGGCACAGGTGAATTTCATCCATGGATTGATGCTTACTTAATGAAAATTCCCATCGTCGGAGAAAAGGCGAAAGAGCGTTGGAATAAAGAAAAGAATCAATTTACAATGCATTCTCTTGGGTTTGCTACAAGAATTGTTAAAGAAGAAATTGCATCCTATTGTGATCTTTCTGACAAACAAAAACGTTAAAATGTTTTAACGAAAACTGTTGCAAAAAACTCGCTGAGTTACCACAATTATCTTTTGGCTGTGAACCAACAAAAGATAAAAATTATTTCAAAAAGAAATATAAAACAAAAACTAAAAAACGTTTTTGGAAAACCAAGAAAAGAAAGTTTTCTCCTGGAAAATACTTTTCAAAAGAAAAACCTAATGTTTGTCCTCAAGGGAAGAAAAAATGTCGTTGCTGTATATGTTCTGAAGAAGGACACTATGCAAACGAATGTCCCAACAGACAAAAGTTTCCGGAAAAATTAAAAATTATTTCGAAAGCGGAAACTGAAGGATATTTTCCTTATGAAAATATTTTTGATGGCTATACACAAGTATATGCATTAGAAATATTATCCGATTCTTCTACAGAAGACTCAGAATGAAGTCCAACCACTCTTTTAGTTGGGGGGATAAAAATAAATAAAACGAATTTTTGAAATTTGTTTATTCAAAAATTATTTATTTTCTGAAAACAAAGATATTTTTGGAAATAATAAACAGGGTCGCCTTGTCAAATGACAGACACGGTAAGAGGGCCAAAAATGTGTTAACTGATAGCTTGACGCGAGATTTTCAGAAATCTTAAGCAAAAATGTCACTGTCATTCTTGCTACTATAAATGAAAGGCATTTCTTCATTCAAAAATTCATCACTTTCATTTACACTTACAAAAAGATAGGCATATTTTTGAAAAAATGGAAGATTTAAAGGCTTTACGCCTAAAAGAAAAAATTCTTTTAATAGAATTAAAAGCTATTCAAGAAAAAATAGCTCTCTACGACGAAAGTCTAGACACAACTGTTAATTCAGAACAGGATTCCGAAAGGATACAATCTGAATCTATTCCTTTACAAACGACTAAAGGTAAAGAAAAATCAAGTCCGTTGATTCCTGTTGCTTTGGAAAAAAGCAATTATAAAGTAAATGAAGAACTAAAATCTTCGTCTAGCCCATTAGCAAACGGCTCTGGTAAAGGCACATCAAATCCGTTAATGGCTGACAGTTTGCCAAAAACTGACAAGGTCTCTCTCAGACCAAATTACTCCCAAGTCACACAAATTCCAGAAAAGCATAATTCAAGATTTTATGTTATTTTCGATGGTGACCACAGAGGAATATATGAAGATTGGGGTATAGTCAAAAATTACATTGATAAAACCGACTATCCTTTCAAAAAATTTGGGTCGTTAGTTCAAGCCCAACAAGAAGCTACCCGATATTCAGCAAACCTCGGGAAGAAAGGAATACCTTTAAAGGTAACAATTATTCCTGAGCCATTGAAGCCCAAGAAAAAAGAAAGAATCATTGAATTCAAGAACACTTTCTCAAGATCAACAATAAAAGAAGAGAAAGAAGAAGAAGATATTATATCTTTGGACGAATTCAGAAGAATTTGGTCTAAAACAAGAGCTCTTAGTCAAGATGATTTCGAGTTTGAGCATGTCTACACAGAAGATAAGGCTAATAAAAGTCTTTTGTCCAGGCGCAAGTCCAGAACTTGTTTCACTAGCATTTTCTGCTGGTCTAATAAAGTTCTTATACCCATCTCCAAATTTGCTTGAAATCAGCATGTTTCTAAAAGGGATAAAGAAAGCTATTAAAAACTTTCGAAAGAAGATTGCTGCAGCAAAAGATGCAAACATCTTCATAAAGTGTAACTCTACACTTCCAGATTGGTACCAAGGAGCTTCTTCCCAAAGTTACCATCATATAGAAATCGGGCTCGCAAAAGCAAGAACCGTCAACCCCTCAAAAGTTATGAATGAGGAGCAAGAAGATTTCGAAAATTGGGTTGAAATAAGGGTTAAAGGATTCTTAAAAATCCTGAATAATCTTCAAAATATTAAAGTAAAAAGCTTTAATAAAGTGAATTATTGCAGCAACCACTGCATCATCACAAGTTACAGTGGAACTCCACTACCAAAGCACGAGAAGGAAGCTTTAGAAAAAATGGAGCAACGCATTATCTTCAACAAAGTTGATGTGAGTCCTACTACCAAACAAAGACTCTGCAAAATAATGCAAAGAGCACAGGAAAGCCATCAGTGCATGAGCTGTAAAGAATCTTCCACCGAAGAAAATTCTGACAAAAGTGGTCCCTCTATTAAAGACAACTACTTTTCAGAAGACGACACCGGAAAGCTGGACCCACCACATGGGTTTGTCGACCAAAAAACGTCATGCATGACGAACACTTAAGGCTATTTTAGTCCTTTTGTAAAATTCACTTCTGCTATATAAAGAAGTCGAATTCATTAGTTTAGATATCCTCGGTTGAGTCCTCTATCCCTGGCTAGAAACCTCTCAACAACTCTCAACCACCCTCACTTTTCTTTTCTTTCATTGATCATTTGAATGATCAATTTTAATTTCTAGTTATGTGTACTATGGAGTAGAAACTCCTTTAAGGAGTTGATGTAAATATCAAGAAGTTCTCCTTCGGGAGAACAGTTATGAAATAAAAACTCCTTCGTAACCCCTATCTTATTTTCTATCTTAAAGTTTTTATTCTGTAAAACCTGGAGTCCTGGAGCCCGTTGAAGCATCGCTTAGGTAGGAGGCCGTTAGGGAAAATGGGTTGGATTGATCCCTTGCAGAAGAAATAGAAACTTTCAAGAAGAAGAAGGTATAGATTTTATTTCAAACTGTTAAATTACTTCAAGATTGATATTTCATATCTCTCCTTAAAATCTTAAAAAAGAATTTTATTCTAACACAAAACTAAGATTTTGATTAAATCAAAAAATGATGTTTATAAACAAACACAAAAAGAAATCGATTAACAACTATCGAAACAAATGATTTTTCAATCTAAAAAATTTAGTCAAAATATGACTACAAAAAATAACGAATTTTGCAAATTCAAAGGATTAATTCCACAATTAAACAATTTCAAAATTGTTTATGTTAGTCAACAATTGTCGACTAATAATTCGAAAGAATTTATATACGAATTATCGATTGATTATTTTAATCGAACGAATAATTCATTTGAATTTTATATTCAAAATACTGTGCATCTTTTGAATTTTATATTCAAAATACTATGCATCTTTAGAATATTATATTCAAAGTACTGTGCATCTTTTTCATTTAATCGATCGATTAAATTCAAAAGATTCCTTTCAAAAGAAAGAATTTTATATTCTAATTTGTAAATGCTATTTACAAAAACCAAGTATACAATGAGTATGCGCATCAAGATTTCCTTAAAAAAGAAATCCGTCGGGTTAATCAAGAATTAACCATGTATCAAAGTCTAATTAACCAATTAGAACAGTCTCTTAAGAGATCACCTAGAAATAGGAGAGCTGAACGTGTTCAGTTTAATGGTCTTAAAGCTAACCACTTTAAGCTAAAAGAAGAACTCAAACGTCTTGAAAACCAAGTTTTCTAATCAATGAGTCTTAACCAGACCACAAAACTCCTAAAGGATTTAATGAACCCTTTAGTTGAATTTATTAAAAATTCTGAAGTACCTCCGCCTAGTGGTATCAGAGCCTTGTTGCTCTTTTTTAAAAAAACGTATGCGCTTGGAGCGTGGCGTTGTGGTTGGGGCTTGAGTATCTCTACCGACGTGGGGTAAATGTGTGAGTGAGGTGATG
The DNA here is from genome assembly GCA_030545235.1 of Helianthus tuberosus. Classification (NCBI taxonomy): domain Eukaryota; kingdom Viridiplantae; phylum Streptophyta; class Magnoliopsida; order Asterales; family Asteraceae; genus Helianthus; species Helianthus tuberosus. The sequence continues at coordinate 8,156 of JARYGA010011566.1, read as the reverse complement.
GCGTTTAATTGGTGAGTAGATTTTGGGTTGGTTTTGATTTTGATTGTTAATGTTTACTTTCTTATTTGTTTTTTAGAGAAAAATGCTCAGATAGTCCTTGTGGTTTCCTCTATTTTCACCTTTAGTCCTTAACTTTCTAAAATTACAGATATAGTTCCCAAATTTTGCAATTTCGTTCTCGGATAATCCCTAGCGTGGATGAGGGTTAGTTTTTTGTGTTAACTGGGTGTGAAATGATTAAAATGCCCTTGATATTAAAAAAATTAAAACATTACAAAAATATAATACATTATTTAAAATTTCAAGTGGGCCCCATCCCATCCCACCCCTCTCCCCACCCCATCATCTAAAAAAGAACATTCACCGGAGGTAGGTGGCAGCAGCCCATTCACCGCCATCATTCCGACATCACTAGCCGCGTTCCACCCTCCCATCATCACCGCTATCGCCACTTATGTTACTAATTGCCGGAGGTGGTGGTCAAGTACCGCTTCATCTGCCCAATTTCTCTCCAAACCATGAAAGATCTGGTGACCCTAGTAACCGGCATCCCATTGAACCATCGCACCCCACATTTCACTCTAAACCGCGACCACCACGTTACTCCAGTGACCACCGCACCCTTTTCTTCCAGCCAAACCCCTTGCCACCTCGTTATTCCTATGACAAACCCCACCTGTTCACTATTAACCACCTCACCTTTCACTCTGAACCACCGCACCATCACCCTTTTTCTCCAATATGATCTCACACACATGCCGCATGTTGCCGGCGATTTGCTGGAGATATTTGCACGTTGTCGGCGATTTGCAAACTGTTGCCAGAGATATTTGCAGGTTGCCGACGACAATGATGGTGGTGGTTGCTTGAGATTTATGATAGTGGTTGCGGTTGAATATAGTTTTGATGATAATGAATGGAGAAAGGTGTTGGATGGTGGTTGTTCGTTGGTTACAGAGAAAGAGATAAAAGGGTGAGGGTGGGGGGTATGGGGGATGGGGTGGGTTATATATGTATTTATTATAATCTTATGTATTTATTATAATTTTCTAATGTTTTAATTTGTTTAATATTAAGCCCATTTTAGTAATTTCAAGCACACTTAACACAAAAAGCTAACCCCCATTCACGCTAGGGACTATCTGGGAATGGAATTGCAAAAGTTTGGACTATAGCTGTAATTTTAGAAAGTTAAGGACTGAAGGTGAAAATGGAGCAAACCACAGGGACTATCCGACTTCTCCCTTTTATGCACCACACTAGCTGTCACATGTCGTATAACCCCTCGTTTTCATGCCCATCCACAACGAATGGTCTTATGTTATTTGTGTAGCTAGATGGAGGGGCAGACCTACTCTTTTACTGGGTGGTGCAGGCGCTCCCTTTAGAATAAATTTTTAGTGCTACACTAAGGGCCCCGCATAAAATTTTGCAATTGCACCCTTACGTTTTTGAAACCGATAAATGAGTGAGGTGAGACAAGACGTTTACAAAACAAGCTTATCCCAATGGAAGGCGGTGAACGCATTAGACAAGTGAGGCATCATTTGTTGCTCTTGGTTGGAGTTTTCAAAGCAAGAAGCAACAATGTTGCAGTCTTGGGTTGTCACACCCCAACCAATGGCGGAAACATTGGGGCGCGACACTGAGCGAAACAGATTGTCCAGAAGTTTCCATAACAACTACGATTACCAATTATTTAAAACATCAGGTCCCATACCATGACATAACAAGTAGCATAGTTATTACAGACAAAATCAGGACAAGTAGTTCTGTTCCGACTACTCAGATTTCAAATAGAAATAAATTGTTTGTTTATTTCTAGACTCTTTCCTAGCCTCGATTTCATCACACAGCAAACAAGGCATCCTAGCATCTTAAGCACCTGCCACATACGTTAAAGTAAAAGTCAATACACATAGTGTAAAGGTGAGCATATAAGTTTGATAGTAGCATATAGAGTTCGAAATCGTTTACGCATGACCAGCATGTACAACGTATAATGTGAAGCATGTAAGTTATCGACAAATATCCTATCAATACTAATGACTGCGAGTAGCAAGTGCCTAACACATATTCACAAGTAATTGTCCTTAACAACCCCTGAGTGACAGGTGCTGAGTCCAAACTATAGTACTATCGTTGCTAAGGCAGGTAGACAGCAATCAATGTGTTAACATAACAAACAGGCATTCATCGAGTCACGTATAACATACATTAGATGTCAGCGTATAAATAGTGTTTGCGTTGTGTGTTCGATGTGTTTTAGAATAAGTAACGTATGTAACACCCAAAAGTGCATAAAGTAAAAAGGGATCGAGTATACTCACAACGATAGAGTTAACGGATTGAAGAGAGCGCTAGAGCAGAATTAGCCTGAACAGTTAATGATAGCATAAGCGAAAGTCGGAGCGTAAAACGGTGCTTGAGTACCAAGGATCGGATGGTAATCCGATCGGGTGGCAATCTGATCGGATGGCCAGTCGATCGGGTGGCAATCCGTTCGGATGGTCATCCGATCGGATGGCCATTCGATTGGACTGTCACCTCGTTTGGTGAGGATGTGTTTGTGTATGATGGTTTGTACTTTGAAGTTTTCGTTGTAGCATTTTTAAATTAGAGAAGTATCTCTACCTTTCAGGTCGGTCGATCGAACGGTCATTCGATCGGACAACAGTCCGATTGTCTAGGCTTCTCAGTTTGAGAACAAGTTCACAGCAGGACGGTCACTCGATCGGATGGCTATCCGATCGGGTGGCAATCCGTTTGTATTGAACATGTTGAAAATTGTTTAAGTATCTAAGTCCCAAACGTCACACGATCGAACGGTCACTCGATCGGATGGCAATCCGATCGGGTGGTAATCTGTTTCAACGTTCAGATCCTTGAATAGTTTGAAAAATAAGTTAAGTATGGAACCATCTGCAACCCGATCGGACTGCCGGTCGATCGGGTGGCAATCTGATCGGGTGGGAATCCGATCAGACGACAATCTGTCCCGACGATCCGTTCGTCTTGGCACTTGATTCGTTTGAAGTTTTGTAGTGTTTGAACGAGACATTTTAATAACATGTTTGAACAACAGAAACCCTATCTCGGCCCAAGTGACCCGACCGAACAGGAATCACCTTATTCCGACCGGTTCACGGTCCGAGTCGGTAGTTCATGTTCAAACCTGAAGTCAATATCTCTTGGATAGAATGCGGATCTGGAACTAATGCATCACTAAGAATGAGTAGAAGATCAGAACAAGCTCCGATTCTATCGGGTTTGAGTGCATTGGGTGTAAAAGAGTTGAAAGAAAGTTGGAAAACCTTCTCTCAATCCTTTTATCCATGAATTTGTGTAGATCTAAGTGAAATCTTTGATAAATGTTGTGGAAATCCTTCAGATCTAAGTTGTTCTTGGTGGAATGAAGCCAAGCATTGAAGTTCATAGGAATTCCATGATGACATCACCCTAGAACACCTCAAATCCGGTGATTTCACGGTTAAAAGTTAAGATTCAAAAGATAGAAAGGTGTAGGAGTGCGTGTAGATCAAGAAAGTACAAGATTTAGGTTGAAAACTTACAAGAATTGAGAGAAATCGAGAGAAAGAGTGGCTGGAGTGAGCTGAGTTCGAGTGAGAGCTGTCACATCAAGTGATGTGACATATGAGGGGTATTTATAGGGTCTCCTAAAAAGGAAAGTGGAAAGGAGGCTGGTCGATCGGGTGGCAGTCCGATCGGGTGGCAACTCGATCGGGTGACAACCCGATCGGATGGCCACTCGGTCGGTTGGCCACTCGATTCGAGTGTTTGGCGCGATGAGTTTAATCGTTCCTATTCGAGTGACGAGCGTTGCGATGCGATTCGAGAGAGCGATACGATAGGATTACTTATTAAATTACTTTTAATCCCAACTACTATATCTAACATACAATCACTATAATTGTCTTGCGTTTAGCGTTCTCGATTCGATTGCAATGCGATTGCGATTAACACCTCAACATAAAAATAACATGCACAGGTAACACATAAATAACACACACACGTAAAACAATATCCATAACACATAATTCGAGTTGCGAATGCGATAGCGATAAGCGATAGATCGATTAAACATGCGATTAATATGCGATTAAACTTCCATTATTAACAAGTACTACACATAATACAACTAATGCGATAAAATAAATAGACTATCTGTAAGTCAAGGAAGTCAAAACAGGAATTGACCAAGGAGTGACAGATCGCAATTAGCAATCTTGTCTTCCTTTGACTTCAATGTTGACTTTGACTTTCGAAACACGGGGTGTTACAGCCACCCCTTCTTAAGGGAATTTCGTCCCAAAATTAGGCCGAAGTCGTAACAAACAACTGCGGGTATTTCGCCTTAATGTCTCTTTCGAGTTCCCAAGTGAACTCTGCGCCTCGTTTGCCTTCCCATCGGACCTTCACAATGGGAATTCGCGAGTGTCGGAGTTGCTTGGTTTGGCGCTCCATGATTTCGACAGGCTTCTCCACGAAGTGTAGTGTTTCGTTTACTTGAAGATCCTCGAGGGGTACATGTAAATCATCATCAGCCAGGCACTTTCTAAGGTTCGAAACGTGGAAAGTCGGGTGTACATTGCTAAGTTCCTCCGGTAGTTCGAGTCTGTAAGCCACTTTTCTGATCCTTTCCAGAATCTTAAAGGGTCCAACATAACGAGGCGTGAGCTTTCCTCTCTTGCCGAATCTGGCCACACCCTTCCAAGTGTAACAACCCTCAGTAAAACCAACACTCTCAAATATTTCCGACACCCTATTATATTTTAAATTGTTCCAATATGTCTTTAAAATACACCTATACGTGAAAACCGAGCCCGAAATACAATAAAGCATTAAAAATAAATTAAAAACAAGAAATTTTAAGTTAAGGCGGGCCGCGTAAGGCACCCCCTTAGTTGACGCGGGCCGCAACAAGGTGAAATGGTGGCACAGCCCGGTGATGACACGTGTCATCATCGTGGCGAAGCTAAGTAGTGACCCGGATCAGCTATACGTTGACCTGATGTTGACGCGGGCCGCGTAAGGTCTTGCCTACTCTTACGCGGGCCGCGAGAGGACCAGATTCAGCAACTATATACGGAGGCCTCGGGATTTCATTTCCGTCGCTCACATCTTTTCTTTCTTAAAGAATTCTAAGTAGTAGAAGTTATAATCGGGTATTATATCCCCCTAATTAGCGAGGTTCTGCTCCGTTGTAAGTATTATAACCCTAGTTTCATAATAGATACGTTGCCCGATTGATTTAGGGTTCCGTAACAACTGTCGTGGTTCTGCCCGATGTATTTGTTGGAATGCCGTCTCGATGAGGGTATCATTAATATTTTCAAAGGGTTATGATACTAACCAATGTACATTTGTATAAATTATAGATTATATCCAGGAAACCCTTACGCGAAGTCTAAGATAACAATGTGAGTTTATCCAATTTTTGTTAACCTTTTTGTAATATTTTACAAAACCTTAAATGTTTTACAATGTGATTAAGCGGTGATTGAGTCTTTGTAGTTCTTCAATTACTGCCGGTATGTTGGGGTTTTGTATACAAAATTTACTACACTGTGAGTAGTAAGTCGGGATGACAACACGTTACCATTGGACAATGAGTTAGCCAATGTGTAATATGACCCACAAGTTAGGTTTGACAGTACTAAAAGGAGTAATTGTGTAGAAATAAACAATGTGATCGCTCTCAATACTGTTTTAATTGATAAAATGTTTCTTGATTAAACTGTGATTCACTCACCAATATTTCCCACTGATGCGTATGAAGTGTTATATATATTAGGTGTATATTTTAAGCCCCTTTAACACTTATTTTAGCCAAGTTTTAAATTTATAAAACACGATATTTTACTAACACTAAACACACATATGGGCAAGTGCACCCATCGTGGGCGTAGTATAGCGTTGGTAAGATACCGAGGTCATCCAAGGACACAAGAGCTTTTAGTACCGGTTTATCCTCAACGTCTAATCAAAATAAAAAGTTAGAAAAGGTTTTTAACTAAGAAAAATAAAAACTAACTAAAATGCTGAAAATAAAAATAAAAGAAAAAACAGATAGACAAGATGAATCACTTGGTTCCGACTCGTATCTAGTGTAACCTTTGATTATTTCCGCACTTTTGCACATAATTAAGAGATTATCTTAGTTATTGTAGTAGGCCCCTCTTTTGAAGGTGACGTTACCCTCACCCCAGTAGTTTGAGTCAGCAAGGATACAATCCTAAAAGGGTGGATTATTGGAAGATAATTAATTAAGTTATTAATGCAAATTATGGTAGGCCCCGCTTTTGGCGGTGACCTTACCCTCGGCTAAGTAGTCTGAGTCAGCAGGGATACAGTCCTAAATAGCCGGGTTATAGTATTAATAGTAGTTAACTTATGAGGGGATCAAAGAGTTTGGACCCCCGCCATCCAATACCGTGAAGCATTGAAGGAGGTCCTACTAAATTTGACCCAGGTCCATTGCAGGACCTCTAAACGCTGAACAATGGTAAGACCTTTACCAAACCGTTCCCTTAACCCCCGACCAGGTAGCCAACATACCTCCATATAGACCGTGGAGATATGAATGGTGAAAATCTTTTATTTTATATAGACAGTAAAATAATGCCAAGACACCACGGACAAACGATAAGGAAAGATCACCTTCAACATAAGTAGCTAGTTATTAAAGTCATTAATACAAAACCAAATAAAAAGTGCAAAAGATTAGAAATAAAAAGTATTATACTAGACACTTTGTCTTCACCAAGTGATGTAAGAGACTTAGGCAAACATGGCCTTGATTGTCAAGAACTCTTACGATCAATCTTGGATCCCGAGACGACTCACACACTCTATGATGGACAATGGATGATGGTGGTGGATGATGGTGTTGTGATGGTGGTGGGTGGTAGATGAAGTGTGAGAGAGGTGGTGTGCCAAGGGATGAGTTGAAATGAAACAAAGCACTCCTATTTATAGGCTTAACAGAAGGCTGGGCACGGCCCCGTGTCCGCTGGACACGCCCCCGTGCCTGTCTGACACTCTCTCTCTTCATTAATTGTAATTCGCAATTACAATTAATGCGCCTGCTGTACTTTCGTCACGCCCCCGTGTTCACTGGACACGGCCCCGTGGTGGGCAATAGAAGCTTCTATAGGTTTGTCTTTTCTGCTGCTTCTTGGGCACGGCCCCGTGCTGGCCGAGCACGGGGCGTGTTCAGTCTTCTGCCTTCTCTATTTTGCTTGGGAAGATGCCGTTGAGGGGTCGGGCAGTCCACTTATGTTCCTTTTCTTGTATTTATGTTAGATTTAGCTGTCTTTTTGCTTCTTTTGTGAATTTGAGCTCATTTAATCCTGAAAATACAAAAGGAAGACAAAAACACTCTTTTTCCAACATTAATACTTAAAAAGGGTTAGTTTTATGCCTCATTTGATGTAATTTATATGTTGCATTTTACACACATCAAATACCCCCACACTTGAACTTTTGCTTGTCCTCAAGCAAAACTCTTTAATATGTGGCTTACACTCCCAAATGGAATGGGTAGAAGAGAAGGTTTTGGCTTGTCATAGAGTGTTGGGAATCCAATATCTTTTTGGGTTTTATTTTTATCTATTTACAATCCTATTCGTTATGATTTGTTTAGAACGTTTCATAGGAGAAATTACTTATTTGGGCATAACATGCCTTTTTTTAAAATTCCATTTATATACAAGTTCACATACCTCACGGGAGAAATCACTCACACTCGGCCGAAGGTGTATTTTTAGGGAATCACTCGAGAGCGACATGGAACTTATTCCTACCATAAGCTTGCCAAGCAATCAATCCTCTTCCTTTTTAACTTTTATACCTTTGTAAATATCAAGAGGACTTTGTGGGTGAAGGGTTAGGCTTGGGTTAAAGGTAGGTGGTTGGGTTAGTGGTTAGTAGAAAAAGGGTGAAAAAGCGTAACGAGTGTCGGTTTTCGTAGGACCTTCTATTTTTGTAACTTTTATTTTGATGAAGCTATTATTCAAACAAAGTTATTTTTGATGAACTTGTTTGTTTATTTTCTTTTGCTTCATCATCAACACATTTTTTTAACGATCATACGAAAAACCGAACTTGTTACTAAAACAAAGGGTTAAAAATGA
>JARYGA010011565.1:0-26036 GCA_030545235.1 Helianthus tuberosus | reverse complement strand
ACAATTCGTGGTTTCCTTCGTTTTTTCATGATTTGTTAGGTTTAAAATTGTTGATTCGATGTAAATTGTGTTTAGGTTTTGCTGAATGTATTACCTCTGTTTCATTGATTCTTGATTTAGCTGTGTAATTGTTTTCGGTCCATAACTTTATAACTGATACACATTCAGTGTTTTGTTTGAAGAAATTAATTGAATTGGAATGATGTAAAAACAAGTCTACTCTGTTGCTAATATTAGTTAGTCAATGAGATATGCATCTGTTTTGTATGGACAATGAGATTGTATGCTCAGATGGATGCTTTGGAATGATTTTATTTTTTATAAAATCTTGATTTAGTATGATATTGATCACTAAACTAGGGATAGCATGAAACAATTTGGAACAGGTCTGACAGGTCCGATTAGTGGAGCAATATCGTATCTGGTTCAACGTCATTAGTTATAGATTTCTCACTCTGTTTGGTCTCTCCAAAAAAAGTTGTTATTAAAGATATACATAAAGTCATGAAATAAAATGTGAGATTTTATATAAATTACTAACTGATTTCAATTACTTTATTTCACACAACGATATGTGACAAACGACCTGGTTATCTTGTTGTTATATGTGATCTTGACCACCTGCTTCTTCTCCGGTCCGTAGTACCTAGCTATGGCATCAGTCTCCATCATATACGGCATCTGAAAGTTATAGTCTTTCATTAGAACAAAGTTTATTTGAATCGTTCACACCAAAAATTATAAATTTGATAGTTTGAATCTGAAAATGATACTCTTACCTGATTGTCAGCAAGTTTGAGTTTTGCCAGCAGCAGCTCTTTCTCTTCAGCGGTCAGTATTTCATGCTTTGGCATTGTCACATGTTTAGTAATGTTCATTTTTTGGTGTATTGGCTCTTTTTTAGAAGTTTAAATGTTTTTTCTAGTACCTTTAGTTTGCGTTATGATTTTGAAAATGGTTATTGGTTATAATACGTTTACATAATTCCATACTACAAAAATAAAAAAAAGTTCATGCAGATGGTTCTAAGTTCTTAACCAAACCAATAAATTCGCCAAAAAGTTCATGTGATCACGGTGATTGTTAAATTTGAATATATTGTTGCTTTTGATGACTATAGTTTATCTTCGAATGTATCACATATAGCTTTTGATGACTATAGTTTTGTGATCAGGATGAACAACTCTTAGAGTGAAGCAGAACAGGCAACTGCCCAGGCTAAGGCCGAAGCTCAGGTTACTTTTATTATCATTCTTTCTCATAACCTCATATATGTACGCATCGTAGGATGTATTTATTTTATCATTTTTAATAAATTTACACCCTTTTTAAATTTAATTTATGTTACGGTAATTATTTTCCGCATATGGTGGAATTGTTTCCTGAATCCGTCACTGATGTTGAGCATCTTTTGCTGTTAGGAAAAGACCAGTCAGCTGATGGAGCAAGCCAGCAATGCTGCACATTCCACCCAAGAGTTGATGTAGCAGGTCCGTTTTTTTGAATCGTTTTATGATTTTTATACTGATTATTATAATTATTTTTATATAGTTTCTTTATTGAGATTGAATTTATTTGCAGGCTGGCCAGCAGATTAAGGAAAAGGCACAAGTAGCAACCGAGGCAGTGAAGAACGCAACAGGGATGAACAATTGAACCCCGTGGATCAAGTTTGATCAACCACCATCGTTTCTTTTGACCAGAACCTGTTTTCAGTTCTTTATTTGTTAAATGTTAAACAATGTAGAAGATTAAAAAAATAAAAAAAAACATAAAAGTGGTGGGGTAGGATCATCCTCCCATACCCTCTAGTTTTGTGGGATGGACCATCCTTGGGAGGACTATGATGTGGTGCCTACGTGGCGGATCATCCTCCCTTGGAGGACCATCACCATACCCTCTAGCCTTATAAGTAGGATAATTGATGATTAGTTGACTAATTAATTAAAGTGAGAAAAATTAATGAGATAAGTTATAAATGAATTAGTATTTACCAATATGTCTTTTCTTCTTTTTCTTCTTTCAATAATTTTCTTCTCAAATGAACTTTAATATATATATATATAGGGTAAGGTTCATTTGAGAACCACGCTTATTGCGAGAACCATTGTGAAAAAAAAAATACCTAAAAAATCTAAAAAACCCACAATTTTTTTTAATATTTTTTCTAATAAAAATCGCTATATTTTCTTACAAAAAAAGGCGTTTTTTTTTCGAGTAACAGTTATGGATGCACATGTGCATATGTATCATTTCTTGGAAAAATTCCATAATATATTACAAGTAGTAGAAAAAATGCACTTTCATTTACGCTACCATATGTAATACACTACTTTTTACATTACCAATATTAGAAATGCACATGTGCATCTATATGTATCAACATGAAATAAGGTGTTTTGATACAAAAAGTTTGTGATTTTAAATGATGAGGTAGGCCCATATACATACGTTTTTGGTTAGTTATATCTAGTGGTTGATGGTTTGATTATATTTGTCACTTTATGATGTAATATGTTACTTGGATGGTATAAAGGGTGTTGATTTACATATAATAAAGTGAAATATTGGTAATAATATTGTATTATGGATGGTAAAAAGCAATGGTATTGTATTACGGACGGTAGGAGGTAATGGTAGTGTAGTATGGATGGTATGACAGATGAAAGAGAATGCATATTCAAAGTGGTGTACTAAAACACGTTATAACATATTCATATATATAGATGCACATGTGCATTTCTAGTGTTATTAATGTTATAACAAGTTCGTACATATACATGCACATGTGCATTTCTATTATTGTTAATGTAAAAAGTAGTGTATTATGAATAGTAGTGTAAATGAAAGTGCAATTGTCTGATATTTGTAATGAATTACCGAATTTGTCAAAGAAATGATACAAATGCACATGTGCATGGATAACTGTTACTCGAATTTTTTTTATTATTGACGAAATACAGCGATTTTTCCAAAAAAAAAAAAAAAAAATAGTAAAAAATATTTTTTTGGTGTTTTTTAGATTTTTAGGTATTTTTTGGTTGTGTTCACATTGGTTCTCGCGGTTCTCGCAATAAAGGGTGGTTCCTAATGGATCCTTCTCTTATATATATATATAGAGAGGATCATGAGAAAACTACATCTAAATGAGAAAACTAACTAAAATAGCCTAAAAAAAACTAAAAAACATACCAGTTTTTTTTACAATTTTTATATATAAAAAAATTTTCAAATTTTTTTTTTGTTGTACTGCACATGTGCATTATATGTGTACTACACATGTGCACTATATCCGTAATAGTGCATATGTGCAATACAACAAAATTTTTTTATTATATATATATATTTTTGAATTTTTTTTCCATACATAAAAACTAGCGATTTTTTATAAAAAATTTGTAAAAAAAAAATTGGTTTGTTTTTTAGGCTTTTTTAGTTAGTTTTTTGGTTTTCTAATTTAAACTAGTTTTCACATTATCCATCCCCTATATATATATATATATATATGGAGGAGATCATGCGAGAACCACCCTTATTGCGAGAACCACGAGAACCAATGTGAAAACAACCTAAAATAGCTAAAAAAACCTAACCCCCCCCCAAGCTAAATGCTAAAAACTAAAACCCCCCAAAAAACCTAAAAAAAACCTACCCCCCCCCCCCCCCCCCCAAAAAAAAAACCTAAACCCCTCTCCTCCACCCCCCAAAAAACCTAAACCCCCCCCAAGCTAAAATGCTAAAAACTAAACCCCAAAAAAACCTAAAAAAATCTAAATTTTTTTTTTTAATATTTTTTATGCTCAAATCGCTACTTTTAGTGGCAAAAAAAAAAAAAAAATTTAAATTTTTTTGGCTTCGAAAAGTAGCGATTTTTATATAAAAAATATAAAAAAAAAATTTTTTGTGTGATTTTTAGCTATTTTTAGGCATTTTTGGTTGTGTTCACATTGGTTCTCGCGATTCTCGCAATAAGAGGTGGTTCTCGCATGATCTTCTCCATATATATATATATATATATATATATATATATATATAGGGTGAGAGTTGGCTACAAAGTCTATTTTTCCTATAAAGTGTAAAAAGTCATAAAACATCACAATTTCAGCCATAAAACACACCCAAAACCCACAAATAACAAAGTGAAGATTACTAAAACGCCATATATGTGGGTTTTGTGTTGTGTTTTGGATGATAAGCCTTTGATTAACGAATGACTAACATTAGTGTGTTTTATGTTGATTATTATGTTGTGTTTTATATTAATAGTTCTACAATAATGTGTTTGAAGTTTTTATGGAATGTTAGGATTTGGATATTGTGTTTTAGTGATCTTCACTCTCTTATTTGTGGGTTTTGAGTGTGTTTTATAGCTGAAATTGTGGTGTTTTATGACTTTGTACACTTTGTAGGAAAAATGGACTTTGTAGCCGAACCCCACCATATATATATATATATAATCTCCGTAAAAGTTATTAACATATAAAACTAAGTGGTAAGATCAAATAAAAAGTTAATTTTCCCTAAGTAGGATGAGAAGGAATCTTAACCATTCATTTTTCAAATCAATGGTTAAGATGAAAGGGTATGAGAAAGTATGAGTGCAAGGGTATCTTGGGAAAATCCTATTTATGAACTTTCTCTCTCCACATGCAAGGCACATGCATATTCCACCCCCATTTTTTAAACGTTCATAACTTTTTTATACGACATTATTTTTTCATAAAAATTTCACCGTAAAATCGAGCGTCTTTTTATCTTTAATTTGATTACTATATTGCTATATAAAATATGAAGACTAAAAAAAGCTACTTAAATGTGTTGTATTTCTATGTTGTGTAACATTTTTTTGTACTGAATTTTTGTATTATATTTTGTGCTAAATTTTTTGTGCTGAATTTTTTTGTCTTACATTTTTTTCCTCAATTTTTTGTGCTAGATTTTTTTGTACTATATTTTTTTGCTATATTTTTTTGTGCTATATTTTTTTGTGCTAGATTTTTTGTGCTAGATTTTTTTGTACTAGATTTTTTTTATTGTATTTTAGAAAAACAAAATAGGTGCCACATGTCATTTTCACTCCTATTTATAAGGACCAAAATGCCCTTCATTCCTACTTATTAGGAGTGCCACATGTCATCATCACCATCCTTCTTAGGCTACTTAGGCAAAATCCACTTTTTAGTGGATCCTTCCCCTAAAACTAATCTATACATTTTTTTATTTTAATTTCCATAAAGATTGTTGACATGTGTAAAATTTGTTTAGCTGATAGTTGGTTTCCTGGTTCTCATGTAACTTTGTATTCTTACATGATCACTCCTCTATATATATACGCACACATTTTATTTGGTTCTATAGATAATCCTTTTTAATCGGTTGATATTATTCTATAAGTGATGGGAATAGCATAGCTTTCTTATGGGAATGCATAGCTTTCTTTAGAAACTAACAAGTTCAAATGAGGAAAATAGTCACGAGTGTAATTAGTAATGAGATTGAAATCACACTAAATCATTAAATGCAGAAGTCCTTGTTGATGACAAGTGAACAACCAACATTGAAAAAGTATAGTCATTGCGTGCACTAGTAAAAATCACAACAACTTGAAAACTCTTTGGTTCCTATATTAACTAGTAAAAATTTCCCGCGTGTTGTGCGGGAATTTGGTCGGTATTAAATCGATTCGCTACGGTAATGGCACTCATCGAAATCAAAAACCCAAAAAATAATGTCATGAACCGGCACTCGATATAACAATCGAAATAAAAAAACCCAAAAAATAATGTCATGAATCGGCCAAAAGGATATCAGCAAGTGTTTTAGATGAATTGACATAAAATAAAAGTAAATAAAAAAATATCAAAAACTATAAAAACAAATATAAAAAATTTAGGGTGACCGCTCCTCACAGCTAACCCTTTACGTTTGATTTTTTTGGTGTATACTTTACGTCTGAATTAAGATCAAAATAAAGTATAAATAAGACTCTGAAATAAATTGGCAATGAGACTATCAAATAAATTGAGCTAATATTTTAGTTACTTGATAAATATACATAAGCTAAAATAAGTTAGATTCTATTATAAATACTATACATGTATAGAAATTTAAATCTAAGCTAAAGATATTTTCTTCTTCTTCTTCTTCTTCATAATAATAATAATAATAATAATAATAATAATAATAATAACAATAATAATAAGAGTTAATTACATAGTTAGTCCCTGTGGTTTGCACAAAGTAACATACTTAGGTACTAATAGTTTAAAATCACATTCTAGGGTATTAACTTTTCATTTTGTAACGTTTGGAGGTATTAACGTTATTTGTAGGTTTAAAATCACATTCTATAAGTACCTAAGTATGTTATTTTGTGCAAACCACATGGACTAACTATGTTAATACCCTAGAAGTTAATACCTCCAAACGTTACAAAATAAAAAGTTAATACCCTAGAAGGTGATTTTAAACTATTAGTACCTAAGTATGTTATTTTGTGCAAACCACAGGGACTAACTATGTAATTAACTATAATAATAATAATAATAATAATAATAATAATAATAATAGTTGTTGTTATTTGTTGTATTGAAAAGCTTTGTATATTTTCTTTACCTTGGTGTCCAATAAATCAGACATAACTTTAATAAGCTTTTATAATAAATGAAATATAACTCTATAAAGTTTTTTTTAACGGCCAACAAATCAATCCCAAACATTCTTGGGGCACCCACTGGACAAACGGAGTACTCCGAGAGTAAACCGAGTCGCCCACAACCAATTCCGAGGAAAACCCATTAACCCACCAGCCCGTAAGCACGACGGTAAAATTACCAGTAAAACCCGTTTGGCTCAAGGATCGAACTCAATTTTCCCTGATCCTATCACTGCCCACCAGTGTCTCTCTATTTTTTACAACAAATGGGAATTGAACCGTAGAATTTTTTATGAAATTATTATGTGAAAAGTAAAATATTTTTAACTGGGTAAAGAAGCAAGTAAATACAAAAAACGTCAATTATCTCCATCACAAAATTTCCTGATAAAAAATTGAAATCACTTTTTGCCAAAACCATATCAAATCCTATTGTACTCTCTCTCTCTCTCCATCTCTACCCCAACCCTACCAGTACCACACCACCACCACAAAACCTCCACCGTCTCCACACAACCTCCACCGTCTTCAACGGCAACTGCAACCACCACCGCCTCTAACCGCAACAACCACAGAACTACCACGTCACCGTCACACACTCGCTCTCTCGTCCCTCTCTCTCTCTGTCTCTCTTCCGACCATTCTTTCTCTTTGAAACAACCGGCGAATCCTAACTTCCTCCTGTAATACACGGGTTGAATAAATGTAATTTTATATACCAAATAATAAAACAATATATCTTTAAAAATCTCGTTTATTACATGGGTTGAATAAATGTAATTTTATATATTAAATAATAAAAAAAGTTATATATTTAAGAACCCCGTGTATTGTACGGGTTGAGTAATTTTAATTTTATATATTAAATAATGAAAAAAGTTACATTTTTAAGAACATCATGTATTTATGGGTTGAGCACATGTAATTTTATATCAATAAAAAGTTATATCTTGTTATATTTTTATAAACCCTGTGTATTATACGGATTGAATAAATCTAATTTTTTATACCACATAATAAAGAAAGTTATATTTTAGAAAACTCAGTGTATTACACGAGTTGCATAAATGTAATTTTGTATAGTAAATAATAAAAATATATAACTTTTATCTCCTATACGAATTGTTTAAATTTATATTAAATTTAATTTTATAATTATCTTTTAATTAATATTAATTATCTATAATTAAGTAGGATCGAGGAAAAAACTAAAAACTAGATGGTTCTAATGAATGACATGTGTCCCCTAATTGGTTTCATTTATTATATAGTACTAGCGGTAAGACCCGTGTGCAAACACGGGTCGTTTCTTAGAAAACCATGCATAACACATATTGATAGAACATATAGATACATGTATAGATATTGTACGAAAATGTGTTATCTATTATAGCTAAAAGACAACTATAAGTAAATATAAAAGATATTTAACAAACTTAATAAAAGATGCCTAACAAACTTAATAAAATTCATCAGTTACATATGATTATTTCCATTCTCTTATTAAAAAAAAAAGAGTATCCACCCATTGACAATGTAAATTGTTATAAACATAAGTACATATAAAAGATGTCTAACAAACTTAATAAAATTCGAATACAACTTAACTTTAACAAACATTAACTAAGAACATACGATCACCTGCCTAAACAACACACATCAAACCTCACTCAAGAATTTGTTACGCAGCAACATGTCCTTTGCTACATGTTGTGATCTGGTTAAATATGCTACTGCAAACAATGTAACAGCTGTTGATCCAACAATCTCCCTATACAACAGATGATACGAAAACCCTTCTTTATTACTTATTTTTATTTCTCATCAACATCTCCCCGATTTGTCCTTTGAATTGTAGTTCAAACTCCAGGGAGAACATGTCTTCTTCATCATCCCTCTCAAGTTGAAGGTCCAACAAATCTTGGAGATCGTATGCATTCAGATTATATACACTATCCATTTTAATCTCTTCAACACTACCATCTGATCTGATCAAAGTCAATACTTGGGTTTTTGAGCATGACTTCCACTTTACTATTTTTGGATCTGTCACACCCCGATATTTCCACGTATTACCGTTGGGCCCGGTGGGGAGTATCGTGACGTAGTTGATATCATCATAGTCAAACAACACAATATATAAATGCACAGCGGAAGCAAAAGATAGATATATTTCAACCGAATAAAATGTAATATTAAGTATCACAAAGTGGCTGAAACAGATCCACAGGCGGATCAAATAAAAAGGAAAACTGTTCAATAGACTTTGACATCTAAAGCTTGCGAGACTTGAATAATGATGCCTGGAGTAGCCAGCCTATTTCGTCTAGTACCTGCACTTAGCCTTTTTGGAAAATACGTCAGTTTACACTGGTAAATACAACTTAACTGACTCATTTTGAAAAGGTTTGAAAATTGATTTGAATGCACTTCGGCAAAAATATATTTTTTTATAACTTGGGACAATTATTTAAAAATAATCTTGTATACAGTTTTACTCATTTGTCGTCCATTAGGGCCGGTGGTAAGGCCGGACTTAAGTTAACTGACACGTCACAGGTATAATGCCCACAAGGTTGATTCCTTTTAAGTGGGTTACCAGTTTTTACATAATGCAGCTGTCAGGTATACGCCTACTATAACACCTCGAAAAATCACGTCCTATAATGTGTTGACACGTGTCATATGTTGAACGTGTGAAAGAATGTTATAAAAGGATTAAAGTTGACAATCATGGAAAGTATGTGAATATACGAGTTCTAAATGTCAACAGTGAATAAATATATTGTACATTAACCCTACATGATGCTCATACCTTCAGACGAATAAATCATGGATCATAGGAAGCTAAATATGAAAGGAAGTGAGAGATTACAAACTACAGGGGTTAAATGTGTCAACATGTTTAAGTTATACCTCTGAGTGACCTTTTGACAAACCCGAAGCTTTGTAACTGAAATTATGCTCACTAGAATGCACGATATAAATTTCATAAAGTTTCGTTATCATATGAGAAAGTTATGATCAAATTCGTATGCGAGGGGTTAAAAGCGTCAACGATGAAGTTTAGGACTTTTCGGGTGACAATAAAGTTAACCGAGGACTAAACAAAATGGGTATATGTCTTGAAGCCCCTAAACGTCAATTTGGAGGGCTCAAAGTACAAAATATAAGTTAGTTGACCCTTCGAAAGGCCAAGGGACAATATGCAAAAACTAGAAAATGTGAAATTCTGAATACGAGGCTCAGGCGGGCCGCGTAAGATGTTAAGAGGTCTTACGCGGGCCGCGTCAGATGCCCAGTATCAGAAAAGTTGGACAGCAGCCTGTAATCGCGCTTAACCGACCCAAAACAGATATTTTCACATCATGGGCGACCCCTAAGTGACTCCTAGAACCTTAGGGACATCTGTTGATGATCCATTATCAGTTATAGCTCTTGTTGTCAAAGATCTAAGTGCTTTTGAACACTATAAAAGGCCATGATGTTGCAACCATTTTCTCACACCTTCCATTTGCACTTTGGAACATCTATGGAGCTCAAGACTTCTCTCTAAGCTTCACAAATCGTGCATTGGACTTCAGTAAGTTTGCTTAACCTTCCTTAGTTAAGTTTTTGCTTAGTTTTGGCTTAAAAGTCAAACCGTCGTAATTAACGGTTGACTTCAAGATTTATCACTAATGGTCCAGTGATTAGTCGAATTGAAAGTAGTTATAAGTTGTTAATTATGTGGGTAATAAACCCTTGAAAGGGTTCCCCCTGATTCCCACTCTAACTAGGTCAAATGTCGGGGTCAAACTTGTTATTAAAAAGTCAACAGAATGCCTAAATTCTAATTTATGCATAATTAGCAATGTTGAACACATACAACCTGTTTAATCATTAATATAAGTTGGTAATTAGTGTAAGAACATGTCTAAACATGTTCAACCCGACAATTTTATGTTTAGACCCGGTTCGGAACCGAAAGTCGCAAAACTTTGACTTTCGCTTTGACTTCAGTTCTGACCCGTTTTGGTATGATTTAGAAATACCTTATAGCTTCATTTGGACCAGGTTACATGCTAGTATAACCCTCTGTGATTATACACCTTGGTTCATTAGTTAACCAATTAATAGGCATGATTCCGTTAATTGCTCATACGTTGACCATTATGCCCTTTTCACCTTAAAACGTGATTTTTGGAAATGTAAAAGAGTAGAAACTTTAATTACTGATATATAAACTTGCACCCAAAATTTGACATCAGTTTGAGGTATAGATTGAGAGTTATGCTCATTAGCGTAATTAGAAAGTCTTTTAGCGATTAAACGACATAAGTAGCGTATAGCCTATTTAAACCTACTTCTTGATATCAAACTTATTACCCACTGATGTAATATATTATTTTGGGATTTTTGAAGATTTTTAATTAATTTTAGGCTGAGCATAACTTATAGTCGTAGGCTTAATTCGGTAATTGTCGGTTTTGCCCTTACGGGCTATAAAATGAGTTTTACATATCTAATTGACTCCAAACCTTTTGCTACTGATTTTAAATCATAAATAAATTATTTTAAGCCTTCTGGAATAATAAAAATATCAGATTTCCATACAGAACCCGGAAACGGCTTCTAATCGCCTTATTAAGCGTTTTTAACGCATAGTATGTACTAAAACTATTTTAAACATACAAAGGGTGATACCTACTGATATTTGAGGTAAATTATAATATTTTAACAGTAAGCAAAAGTTGTTAAACTCAGACTTCAGTTTTGAGCTTTTCGGCTCATGTGAAATTACCAAAATGCCCCTACGATGCATAGTTTGGTTGTAATTGATAAATTTCACATATATACTCTACCCTACTGTTATAACTTATTAAACTGAGTATTTTTGCTGATTATATCAGACCTGTAACTCAGGTAAATACTTAAACTCTTTTATAACCTTTTAAATGACCAAACTACCCCTACGGGGCATAGTTTGTGTTTAAATTCGTTTCGGGCATAATAAAAGACATCTTACTGATGTCACAACATATTTGAAGCATATTAACTTAGGAAACCTGTATATGGCTCTTGCGGATACCCGTTACGCTTATTAAGCGTTCGGTTCGGTTTATGTAACTAGTTTGCATAAATTGGCCGAAACGGGTCAAACCTTATCGGTTTTATCTCAAAATCCAGAATGTGTATGAGATACCCATATTAAGCAAGTATCCGAACTTGTAAGGTTTAAATCACATTCTATCCGGTCTTCGCTTAATCATGCGTACGAACCGTATCTTTGAAACTAACCGGTCTAAGCTTAAGCTTAACTAAAGACCCGTTAGGATTCTAATAGGTTATTATAAACCTTTGTTCCAGAATAGGAGACCAGTAAAAGCTACTTGCATTTGCTTATTGTGATTATTACTTTGCTCAGGTAAATACTTTTAACTTATTTTCCCTATACGGGCTTGGGTTACGGTATATAAAATACCGCTTGGTCGGGCATTAAATCTTCCATCGTTGGTGGTTAATTGAATAATTTAATCGGCCCGTTTAAACTGTTTTGTTTACTTAAAGCCTTTGGGGGGTTAATGACCATGTCCCGGATATCCTTGGCATCATTTTACGAAATGGCCACGACCTAAGCGCGGAGTGTAGGCGTACACTCGTCAGTGCATAAATAGTTGATGTGGTGTGTCTATTGATCTTTAACCCGGCACGCTCCGGGCTACTGAACGCATAAGGAACATGTAATTCGTTCACAAGATTATATATTTAAATGATTATCCCAAGTTCTAAAATGTTTATGCCACGTGCATCCAAATCAATTTTCAATCATTTTTAAAATGAGTCAGTTGATTGTATTTACAAGTGTAAACTGACGTATTTTCCCAAAAAGATTAAATGCAGGTACTAAGCGTAATAGGCTGGGATTTCTCCTTAGCATCAATAGAAGTCTCGCAAGCTTAAGATGCCGAAAGTCTGTTGAACTATTATTTATTTTTGATCCTCCTGTGGACAAACTTTCAACTGTTGTGATACACGATATTACAATATTATTAAAGTTGAAATATATTTATATCTTTCAATTGCTTCCGCTGTGCATTTAAATATTGTGTTGTTTGACTATTATGTTGCCAACCACGTCACGATACTCCCCACCGGGCCCACCGGTGACACGTTGAAATCCGGGGTGTGACAGGTTGGTATCAGAGCCAACATTGAGTGAATTAAACACTAGCCTTTTGTGTTTAATCTCAATGACACAATTGCACATTTCTATACTTTCGAGTCTAGACAAATAACATAGGACAAATTCTAGTTTGTTTTGTGTTGTCCTTTATTTTATAAATATTCTTGTCGATTATCTTATGTTGTATTGACAGGATTAAAAATGCCGCCAAGATTCTTTCGACGTAGAGGAAGAGGCAAGGGGCCAATCACCGCCCCCAATGACGACGAGGCAGGGCCTTCGCATATGCGAGCTCCCTCTGCCACCGCGAGTGCTGACCCTAGAGATAACAGGAGGAACCTGTTTGAACCAGCTGGACGATCTGTATCGCACAGTTCGACACCTCCTTTTCAAAATTCTTACGGGCCACAATCTGAAAATGAGCCCGATAACCCTCAACCTTCCTACATACCTTTACAGCGATCCTTATCGCACAACTCCTTTGGTGACCCTACACCTGTTTTTAGGGGCCGGTTTAACCCGACCAACTACATACAAGAACCAGTGGGGTTTAACCCACTGGGGCCAGATGATCATTTCTCCGGAGATCATGTGGAGGATATGGACGAGGACACAGATCCCGTCGAACCTGCGAGCGGTACACCGAACCATCCCATAGAGATCTCGGATGGATCTTCTTTCCACGGATCACCCTACGGTGGTCCAGACAGCTTTCAAGCTATGTTTACCCGGCATGAATGGTATTATACACCTCCTCGCCACTCACCGCCTCAGCAGCAGCAGCAACAGGATCCCTCTAAGGATTCACGATTTATGGCAGTCACACCACCACCTCCACCGCCACCAGTTCAGCCGGCACCTCCGCAACTGCCGAGGCGTAGGAGAACCGGAGCGCGGATGTCCGCGCGAGCAGGAGACTTTCATTTTAGTTCTCCTCGACAATCAAGTGGCAGTCATTATCCGCCACTTCCAGAAGACCCACAAATGGGTGGACCTTCGAACCCAGTTGCACCGCAACCACCACCGATGGGTTTTGATAACCCGATTCCAGCATACACGGGTTCCATGGCGTATAACCCATTTAGACCGCCGACTTACACCAACTACGGTTACGCTGAAGCCGACCCGTACTTGGTAGCATCCAACTATAACACCCTTCATCAGGAAGGACCGTATGGAGCTCCATGGGGAGTAGGGTACCCAACTCATAGGTACCAAACGCCTACTAGACCTATTATTCGGCAACAATCGCAGCCGCCAAGGTTCTCCCCACCAGAGCGTGAAGAAATTCTGCAAAGGTTGGACCAAGTGGAGCGAGATTTCCACCGAGATCGCAGGGAGCGACGGACTTTCTTCCAAGGATTGACGAGCCTAATTAAAGGGAAGAGCAAGAAGGACCATTGAATCCTTCCACTGTTTGTTGTAACTTCCTTGTATCAGTTGAGCCCCTGCGTGGGCATATCTTGCTGTAGTAGCCCCTGTGTGGGTATGTATGTTGTTTGTTTAAGTCCCTGCGTGGACTAGTATGTTGTTAAGCCCCTGCGTGGGTAAGTCTTTGCTTAAACCCCTGTGTGGGTGATTTGTCTATTTGAAAAATCCTGTTTAGGGCGATATGTAACCTTTTAAATAAATTAATGGAATGTAAGTTTATAAATTTCATTTTTGCTATGATATGCATAAATTATATATGAAATAAATAAATTAAAATCATTCCTTTTAAAAATATATCTGCCTATTTA
Organism: Helianthus tuberosus; assembly: GCA_030545235.1. NCBI lineage: Eukaryota > Viridiplantae > Streptophyta > Magnoliopsida > Asterales > Asteraceae > Helianthus > Helianthus tuberosus. Next base: position 11,476 of record JARYGA010011565.1, on the reverse strand, counting down.
AATGATAATTAAGAATCTTAAAGGTATAACCTAGCCTCCGGGTCAATTAAAAGCCCGGGCCAAGATGGTAAGGCCTATTTAAAAGATTCAAATTCCAGTTGACATCTGAAAACATGTTAACACTCATGGCAGACGTGATTCATTAAAATCACACACGTCATTTTTATATAAGGATCTTTCCAAAGATTCCAAACCCAACTTAATGATCTCTGAATCATGGGTTTAAATCATCAATTAAGATGATCATATTTTGACCATACGTGGTAATATAATGCCTACGGGCCTTGCTCATTTCCATATGAGCCAAAAGACAGTGGTAGCTATGACTCCCTGTCAAGAAAAGGTAATGAACTTTGATTCAAACCTTAATGCCTCGATTCTCTGAAATCATGGCTTACATCATCCTACAGGATGATCATATTATAGAGATCCCTTAGAAGGGAAGTGCCTACGGGCTATAGTTAATGTCCTCTGAGACAAAAGACAGTGGTAGCTATGACTCCCTGTCAGAAAAAGGTAATGAACTATGTTCAAACCTTCATGCCTTGATTCTCTGAAATCCTGGCTTATATTTAAAAAATTTTTTTTTTTTCCTTGTGACTAGGCCTTATGTGCTAATATATATTGTTATTGTTTATAATTAGGATAAATTATAATAGAAATCCTAAATAAATGTGATTAATAAATTAACCAAATATGGTCTCTGTTTACCATGGTTAATGAATTACCCTAAGGGGCAATTCCACAATAAACTCCCAAATAAACTATTGTCCTTGTTTTATGTAACAGCTCATATTTACATGGCTAACTCGGACGAAATTAATAGTCACCCAGTGGAGAATAATGATAACGCCCGAATTAATTTAACGGGTGCTGAACTGAAAGCGTTAGTAGACGACGCTGTTACAAAGGCATTGGAGCGGCAGTATGAAGAGTATAGTGGGACTCGAAGTAGGACCCTATCTACACCGCATTCGAAGCCTCCTTCCAAGAAGGAAGAACTCAAGAAAGATGATGATAGACTCTCCTCAAACCACCACAGTGCTCCATCTCAACAGATTGTACTAAATCAAGAACCCCGTAACAACGGTTGCTCCTATAAATACTTTGTTTCATGCAAGCCCAGGGATTTCACTGGGGAAAAGGGAGCCATTGACTGCATGACGTGGTTGGATGAGATGGACACAGTTGTGGATATCAGCGGATGCGCTGAGAGGGATATAGTCAAGTTTGTGTCTCAATCCTTTAAAGGCGAGGCCTTAGCCTGGTGGAGATCACTGATTCAAGCCACCGGGAAGATCCCATTGTACAACATGTCATGGGAACAATTTGTTGCCCTAATCAGGGAAAATTACTGCCCTCAGCACGAGGTTGAGAAGATAGAGTCTGATTTTCTATCGTTGGTTATGACGAACCTTGACTGCCAAGCTTACCTCACGAGCTTTAACACAATGTCCCGTTTGGTTCCATATCTGGTGACCCCGAAACCAAAAAGAATAGCTCGTTTTATCGGTGGTTTAGCCCCCGAGATAAAGGTAAGCGTGAAGGCCTCTCGGCCAGCTACTTTCAGATATGTAGCTGACATATCTTTGTCCCTCACTCTGGATGCGGTCAGACAAAGATCGCTGAGGAACAAAGATGCTGAGAAGAGAAAACGTGAAGATGATAATTCACGGAGGTCAAACAAGAAGCACCGAGGAAACGGTGACAACAAAAAGGGGTCTGAGTCAAGGAAAGATGGGCATCAGTCTGGTGAGAAGCCCAAATGCAAAATCTGCAAGAAACAGCACTTTGGGAAGTGCAGGTTAGAATCAAACTCGCAGACTCAGCCAAGAACTTTTGCTTGTGGTATATGCAAGTCCAAGGAACACATGACCTTGGATTGCAAAAAGCTGAAGGATGCAACATGCTACAGTTGCAATGAGAAGGGGCACATTAAAACCAACTGCCCTAAATACGCCAAGAAGCCTGAAGAGGCCAAGAAGACCAATGCGAGAGTCTTCAGAATGGACGCAAAGGATGCAGTACAGGATGACAATGTGATAACAGGTACTTTCCTCATAAACGATGTCTATGCAAGAGTACTTTTTGATTCAGGCGCTGATAACTCTTTCGTACATAATAAGTTTTGTAAATTGCTGAATTTACCTGTTAAAACCTTAAGCGTAAGGTATGAGGTGGAGTTAGCTAATGGCACCATAGAAACCACCTCAACCATATTAGATGGATGTTTCATATCCATTAAGGACCACTCTTTTCCTTTGTCCCTACTTCCTTTGAAGTTGGCCGGTTTTGACATCGTTTTAGGCATGGACTAGTTATCTCATAACCAGGCCCAAATTGTCTGTAATAAAAAGCAAGTGGTGATCAAGACTCCGTCTGGTGAATCACTTACCATTCAGGGAGATACCCGGTATGGATTGCCTGAGCAAGTGACTATGCTCAAGGCCTCTAAGTGCTTGAAGAAGGGTTGTGTCATTTACATGGCACAAATGACTATTGATGAGCCGAAACCCAAGATTGAAGATATCCCCGTCATTTCTGAATACCCTGAAGTATTTCCTGAAGAACTACCTGGTTTACCACCAGATAGGCAAGGGGAATTCAGAATCGACATCATCCCTGGAGCAGCACCTGTGGCTAGAGCGCCTTACAGGTTGGCACCAACAGAGATGAAGGAATTGAGGACACAACTGGATGAATTGCTAGCTAAAGGTTTCATTAAACCTAGTTCGTCTCCTTGGGGAGCGCCAGTCTTGTTTGTCAAGAAGAAGGATGGATCGATGCGTCTGTGCATCGATTACCGTGAGCTTAATAAAGTCACAATAAAGAATAGGTATCCTTTGCCCAGGATCGACGATTTGTTCGATCAATTACAAGGGGCAAGTTATTTCTCGAAGATTGACTTGAGGTCAGGCTTCCATCAACTGAAGGTTAGAGATGAAGACGTACATAAAACTGCATTTAGGACTCGTTATGGTCATTACGAGTTCCTAGTGATGCCTTTTGGGCTCACAAATGCACCTGCCGCATTCATGGATCTCATGAATCGCGTTTGCAAGCCATACTTAGATAAATTCGTCATCGTCTTCATTGACGACATTCTTATCTACTCGAAGGACCAAACTGATCATGAGAAACACCTTCGCTGTATTCTCAAACTGCTACATCATGAGAAGCTCTATGCCAAATTCTCTAAATGTGAATTTTGGCTTCGAGAGGTCCAATTCCTTGGACATGTGGTTAGTGAGCGTGGTATCCAAGTGGATCCCGCTAAGGTGGAAGCAGTTATGAACTGGCAAGAGCCGAAGACTCCCACAGAAATTCACAGTTTCCTGGGATTAGCAGGATATTATAGACGTTTCATTGAGAACTTCTCAAGGATTGCTGCACCCCTGACTTCGCTAACACGTAAGAAGATTAAGTTTGACTGGGGTCCTAAGCAGCAGGAATCCTTTGATATTCTAAAGCAAAAGTTGAGCAATGCTCCTGTACTAACACTGCCTGAAGGTACCGAAGAATTCGTAGTTTACTGCGATGCATCACACACTGGCATGGGGTGTGTGCTTATGCAGAAAGGCAAGGTTATTGCCTATGCATCACGTCAATTAAAGGTGCATGAAAAGAACTACTCCACCCATGACTTGGAGTTGGGTGCCGTTGTATTTGCACTAAAGCTCTGGAGGCATTATTTATATGGTATCAAATGTGTGATCTATTCTGATCACAAGAGCCTCCAGCACCTGTTTAACTAGAAGGATTTAAACATGAGGCAGCGCCGATGGATGGAGACGTTGAATGATTATGATTGTGAAATCAGATACCATCCCGGCAAGGCGAATGTAGTCGCCGATGCCTTGAGTCGAAAGGAAAGGGTGAAACCCATCCGAATCAATGCCAAGAGCATTGAGATTAAGAATAGTCTGAATGAAAGGTTGTTAACTGCACAGAAAGAAGCTGTGTTGGAAGCTAACTATCCTAACGAAAAGCTAGGAGTAACTGAGGAGCGGTTATCTCTTAGCAAAGACGGAATTCTGAGATTGAATGGACGAATATGGGTTCCAATTTATGGAGGACTTCGAGATGTTATCCTCCAGGAAGCCCATAGTTCTAAATATTCCGTTCATCCTGGAGCTGATAAGATGTACCAGGATCTAAGGGCAAACTATTGGTGGATAGGCTTGAAAAAGTCTGTAGCTGCCTATGTAGCTAAATGCTTGACTTGTGCGCAAGTCAAAGCAGAACATCAAAAGCCGTCCGGCTTGCTACAACAGCCTGAACTTCCCACTTGGAAGTGGGAAATGGTGACGATGGATTTCATCACCAAATTGCCAAAGACAAGGAAAGGCAATGATACCATATGGGTGATTGTTGATAGACTGACTAAGTCAGCACATTTCTTACCCATCAAGGAGACTTATAGCTCCGACATGTTAGCCCAGTTGTACGTGGATAAGATTGTAGCCTTACATGGCATACCTGTGTCTATTATCTCCGACAGGGATACTAGATACACGTCACATTTTTGGAAAAGTTTCCAACAATCTTTGGGCACGCGTTTGAATTTTAGTACGGCTTACCATCCTCAGACGGACGGTCAGAGTGAGCGTACTATTCAAACGTTGGAAGACATGCTACGTGCATGTGTGATCGATTTAGGTGGTAGTTGGGATAACCACCTACCATTGATAGAATTCTCCTACAACAATAGCTACCATACCAGCATAAAGGCTGCGCCTTTTGAGGCATTATACGATAGAAAGTGTAGAACGCCTGTTTGTTGGGCGGAAGTTGGAGATGTCCAATTATCAGGACCAGAGATAGTCTTTGAAACGACGGACAAGATTGTCCAGATTCGTGACCGTCTCAAAGCTGCCCGTGATAGGCAGAAGAGTTACGCAGATCCAAAGCGTAAACCTATGAACTTCGAAGTAGGTGACAAAGTGTTGCTTAAAGTATCACCCTGGAAGGGAGTGATGCGATTTGGTAAGAAAGGCAAGCTAAGCCCGAGATACATAGGACCGTTCGAAGTCATCGAACGTGTCGGATCGGTTGCCTATAAGTTAAACTTACCAGAAGAGCTCAGTGGAATTCACAATGTATTTCACATCTGCAATCTGAAAAAGTGTTTCGCTGATGAATCACTGGTTATACCACATAGAGATGTGCATATAGATGAGAGCTTGAAATTTGTGGAAAAACCATTGTCGATTGAGGATCGACAGGTTAAAAAGCTTCGAAGGAAGCATGCGCCTATTGTAAAGGTCAAATGGGATGCCCGTAGAGGTCCCGAATACACGTGGGAGATTGAGTCCACGATGAAAGAAAAGTACCCTCATTTGTTTCAATAAATCTCGAGGTTGAGATTTCTTTTAAGGGGGTGAGGATGTAACACCTCGAAAATTCACGTCCTATAATGTGTTGACACGTGTCATATGTTGAACGTGTGAAAGAATGTTATAAAAGGATTAAAGTTGACAATCATGGAAAGTATGTGAATATACGAGTTCTAAATGTCAACAGTGAATAAATATATTGTACATTAACCCTACATGATGCTCATACCTTCAGACGAATAAATCATGGATCATACGAAGCTAAATATGAAAGGAAGTGAGAGATTACAAACTACAGGGGTTAAATGTGTCAACATGTTTAAGTTATACCTCTGAGTGACCTTTTGACAAACCCGAAGCTTTGTAACGGTAAATTATGCTCACTAGAATGCACGATATAAATTTCATAAAGTTTTGTTATCATATGAGAAAGTTATGATCAAATTCGTATGCGAGGGGTTAAAAGCGTCAACGATGAAGTTTAGGACTTTTCGGGTGACAATAAAGTTAACCGAGGACTAAACAAAATGGGTATATGTCTTGAAGCCCCTAAACGTCAATTTGGAGGGCTCAAAGTACAAAATATAAGTTAGTTGACCCTTCGAAAGGCCAAGGGACAATATGCAAAAACTAGAAAATGTGAAATTCTGAATACGAGGCTCAGGCGGGCCGCGTAAGATGTTAAGAGGTCTTACGCGGGCCGCGTCAGACGCCCAGTATCAGAAAAGTTGGACAGCAGCCTGTAATCGCGCTTAACCGACCCAAAACATATATTTTCACATCATGGGCGACCCCTAAGTGACTCCTAGAACCAATAGGGACATCTGTTGATGATCCATTATCAGTTATAGCTCTTGTTGTCAAAGATCTAAGTGCTTTTGAACACTATAAAAGGCCATGATGTTGCAACCATTTTCTCACACCTTCCATCTGCACTTTGGAACATCTCTGGAGCTCAAGACTTCTCTCTAAGCTTCACAAATCGTGCATTGGACTTCAGTAAGTTTGCTTAACCTTCCTTAGTTAAGTTTTTGCTTAGTTTTGGCTTAAAAGTCAAACCGTCGTAATTAACGGTTGACTTCAAGATTTATCACTAATGGTCCAGTGATTAGTCGAATTGAAAGTAGTTATAAGTTGGTAATTATGTGGGTAATAAACCCTTGAAAGGGTTCCCCCTGATTCCCACTCTAACTAGGTCAAATGTCGGGTCAAACTTGTTATTAAAAAGTCAACAGAATGCTTAAATTCTAATTTATGCATAATTAGCAATCTAGAACACATACAACCTGTTTAATCATTAATATAACTTGGTAATTAGTGTAAGAACATGTCTAAACATGTTCAACCCGACAATTTTATGTTTAGACCCGGTTCGGAACCGAAAGTCGCAAAACTTTGACTTTTGCTTTGACTTCAGTTCTGACCCGTTTGGTATGATTTAGAAATACCTTAGAGCTTCATTTGGACCAGGTTACATGCTAGTATAACCCTCTGTGATTATACACCTTGGTTCATTAGTTAACCAATTAATTGGCATGATTCCGTTAATTGCTCATATGTTGACCATTATGCCCTTTTCACCTTAAAACGTGATTTTTGGAAATGTAAAAGAGTAGAAACTTTAATTACTGATATATAAACTTGCACCCAAAATTTGACATCAGTTTGAGGTATAGATTGAGAGTTATGCTCATTAGCGTAATTAGAAAGTCTTTTAGCGATTAAACGACATAAGTAGCGTATAGCCTATTTAAACCTACTTTTTGATATCAAACTTATTACCCACTGATGTAATATATTATTTTGTGATTTTTGAAGATTTTTAATTAATTTTAGGCTGAGCATAACTTATAGTCGTAGGCTTAATTCGGTAATTGTCGGTTTTGCCCTTACGGGCTATAAAATGAGTTTTACATATCTAATTGACTCCAAACCTTTTGCTACTGATTTTAAATGATAAATAAATTATTTTAAGCCTTCTGGAATAATAAAAATATCAGACTTCCATATAGAACCCGGAAACGGCTTCTAATCGCCTTATTAAGCGTTTTTAACGCATAATATGTACTAAAACTATTTTAAACATACAAAGGGTGATACCTACTGATATTTGAGGTAAATTATAATATTTTAACAGTAAGAAAAATTTGTTAAACTCAGACTTCAGTTTTGAGCTTTTCGGCTCATGTGAAATTACCAAAATTCCCCTACGGTGCATAGTTTGGTTGTAATTGATAAATTTCACATATATACTCTACCCTACTGTTATAACTTATTAAACTGAGTATTTTTGCTGATTATATCAGACCTGTAACTCAGGTAAATACTTAAACTCTTTTATAACCTTTTAAATGACCAAACTACCCCTACGGGGCATAGTTTGTGTTTAAATTCGTTTCAGGCATAATAAAAGACATCTTACTGATGTCACAACATATTTGAAGAATATTAACTTAGGAAACCTGTATATGGCTCTTGCGGATACCCGTTACGCTTATTACGCGTTCGGTTCGGTTTATGTAACTAGTTTGCATAAATTGGCCGAAACGGGTCAAACCTTATCGGTTTTATCTCAAAATCCAGAATGTGTATGAGATACCCATATTAAGAAAGTCTCTAAACTTGTCGGGTCTAAATCACATTCTATCCGGTCTTCGCTTAATCATGCGTACGAACCGTATCTTTGAAACTAACCGGTCTAAGCTTAAGCTTAACTAAAGACCCGTTAGGATTCTAATAGGTTATTCTAAACCTTTGTTCCAGAATAGGAGACCAGTAAAAGCTACTTGCATTTGCTTATTTTGATTATTACTTTGCTCAGGTAAATACTTTTAACTTATTTTCCCTATACGGGCTTGGGTTACGGTATATAAAATACCGCTTGGTCGGGCATTAAATCTTCCATCGTTGGTGGTTAATTGAATAATTTAATCGGCCCGTTTAAACTGTTTTGTTTACTTAAAGCCTTTGGGGGGTTAATGACCATGTCCCGGATATCCTTGGCATCATTTTACGAAATGGCCACGACCTAAGCGCGGAGTGTAGGCGTACACTCGTCAGTGCATAAATAGTTGATGTGGTGTGTCTATTGATCTTTAACCCGGCACACTCCGGGCTACTGAACGCATAAGGAACATGTAATTCGTTCACAAGATTATATATTTAAATGATTATCCCAAGTTATAAAATGTTTATGCCACGTGCATCCAAATCAATTTTCAATCATTTTTAAAATGAGTCAGTTGATTGTAATTTCAAGTGTAAACTGACGTATTTTCCCAAAAAGATTAAATGCAGGTACTAAGCGTAATAGGCTGGTATTTCTCCTTAGCATCAATAGAAGTCTCGCAAGCTTAAGAAGCCGAAAGTCTGTTGAACTATTATTTATTTTTTATCCTTCTGTGGACAAACTTTCAACTGTTCTGATACACGATATTACAATATTATTAAAGTTGAAATATATTTATATCTTTCAATTGCTTCAGCTGTGCATTTAAATATTGTGTTGTTTGACTATTATGTTGCCAACCACGTCACGATACTCCCCACCGGTGACACGTGGAAATCCGGGGTGTGACACCTACACCCCGTGCTTAGGTCGTGGCCATTTCTTAAAATGATGCCAAGGATATCCGGGACATGGTCATTTAACCCCCAAAGGCCATACACCAAATAATACATATTAAACAGGTTATGTACATACATCAATCACAATCCGATTTAAATGACTACATACACCCGACCAAGCGGTACATTTATAGTACCGTATCCCAAGCCCGTATTGGGAAAATAAGTTAAGAGTATTTACCTGAGCAAAGTATCAATCAAATACAGCAAGTACATGTACTTTTACTGGGCTCCTAATCTGGAATGAAGGTTTATAATAACCTATTAGATTTCTAACGGGTCTTTAATTAAGCCTAGACTTAGACCGGTTAGTTTTCAAAAGGAAGACACGGTTCAAACGCATGATATAGCGAAGACCGGTTTAGAATGTGGTTTTGACCCGACAAGCTTGTATGCTTGTTTAATATGGGTAACTTAAACACATTCTGAAATTTGAGACAAAAATGATATGGTTTGACCCGTTTCGGCTAATATATGCAAACTAGTTACATACCCCGCTCCGAACGCGAAAAGTGCGTAACGGGTAACCAAAAGAGTCATATGCAAGTTTCCTAAGTTAATATGCTTTAATTATGTTGTGACATCAGAAAGATATCTTCTATTATGCCCAAAACGGATTTAAACTCAAATTACGCCCCGTAGGGTATTTTGGTCATTTAAAAGGTTATAAAAGAGTTTAAATAAAAATATGAGTTTCGGGTCTGATGTAATCAGTAAAAATACTTAATTTACTAGGTTATATCAGTAGGGTATCAAACCTTATATGTCTAAAATAATTTTAATACATACTATGCGTTAAAAATGCCTAAAAAGGCGATTTGGAGCCATTTCTGGGTTTTCAAAGGAAAACTGATATTTTTATAATTTCAGAAGGCTCAAAATACTTTATTTATTATTTAAAATCAGTAGCAAAAGGTTTGGGGTCAAAAGGTTTTATAAAACTCATTTTATAGCCCAAAAGGGCAAAACCGGCATTTACCGAATCAAGCTTAGAACTCTAAGTTATGCTTAGTCTAAAAATAATTAAAAATCTCCAAAACCCTAAAATATTATTTTATATCAGTAGGTAAAAAGTTTTATATCAAAAATTGGGTTTAGGTAGGCTATATGCTAATTACACCGTTTAATTACTAAAAAGCCTTCTAATTACTCTAATGAGCATAACTCTTAATCTAGACCTCAAACTGATGTCAAATCTTAGAGACAAGTTTAAAAATCAGTAACCAAGGTTTCTACTCTTTTACATTTTCAAAAATCACGTTTTAAGGTCAAAAGGGCATAATAGTCAACATTTAAGCATTTAACGGAATCATGCATATGAATCGGATAACTAATGAACCAAGTTGTATAATCACAGAGGGTTATACTTATAGGTAACTTGGTCCTAATAAAGCTCTAAGGCATTTCTAAACTATGCTCAAATGGGTCAGAACTGAAAGTCAAAGCAAAAGTCAAATTATGCGACTTTCGGTTCCGATCCGGGTTTAAACTGAAAATTGTCGAGTTGAACATGTTTAGACATGTTCTTACATTAATTACCAAGTTATATTAATGTCAAAACAGGTTGCATAGCTTCTACATTGCTAATTATGCGTTTATTTGAAAATTAACTTTCTGTTGACTTTTTATAATCAGGTTTGACTCGACAATTGACCTAATTAGAGTGGGAATCAGAGGGTGACCTTTTAAGGGTTTATTACCCACATAATTACCAACTCATAGGTACTTTCAATTTGAAATTTGACTGAAGGGATTAAGATTAATGACGAAGTCAAATCTTAACTGCGACGGTTTGACTTTACGCTAAATAACTAAGCTAAACTGAATTAAAGGAGGTTAAGCATACTTACAATAGTCCTAAGCACGACTAATGATCACTAGGAAAGGTGCTTGAGCTCCAGGAACCTCCAAGAAGTGAGTTGTGAAGTTTACAAGTGAATGAGCAATGAAGAACCCAAATTCATGGCCCTTATATAGGTTTCTTGATGCAATTTGATCATGCCAAACAAGTCTATGAATGAATCCAGATGATTACAAGTGTCCCTAGACCTTTTAAAACCATCAAACAAGCTCCAGGTATTAAAAACAACCCTCATAAGTCGGTTAAATGGGCTGAACTGGCAGCTGTGATGAATTTCTGATACTGGCACTCTGACGCGGGCCGCGTAAGCCCCAAGGGAACTCTTACGCGGGCCGCCTGGCCTCCCATAACCAGCCAAACAAGTTTAAACAATTACATTTCAGTCCCTGGTCCTTTGTTGCGTGGTTTTAAGTCTTGTTATTGCATTTTCAGCCCCCTAACTTTACTTTTTAGGGTTCCAAGACTTATACAAACTTTGTTAAGTCCTTGGTTAACTTTGTAATCACCCGAAAAGCCATAATTTCCTACATTGACGCTTTTAACCCCTCGTATACGAATTTGGTCATAACTTTCTCATACGATAACGAAACTTTATGAAAATTTTATCACACATTCTAGTGAGCATATTTTACCGTTACAAAGCTTCGGGTTT
>JARYGA010011564.1:0-65678 GCA_030545235.1 Helianthus tuberosus | reverse complement strand
TTCAATGAATGAGCCGAGGATATCCAGGACAAGGTCATTAACCCCCCAAAGGCTTTAACAAACAAAACAGATTAAACGGGTTATCTCAATGATTTAACCTTCATATGGTTAAAAATACAATATCCGACCAAGCGGTATTTTATATACCGTACCGCAAGCCCGTATAAGGGAAAATAAGTTAAAAGTATTTACCTGAGAAAAATACAAATTTATCTGATCCGTATAACAATTCAACAAGTGCAAATATCTTTTACCAGGCTCCTAATCTGGAACGAAGGTTTTAATAACCAATTAGATACCTAACGGGTCTTACTTAAATTTAAACTTAGACCGGTTAGTTTTAAAGAAGGATATACGGTTCACAACGCAAGATTAAGCGAAGACCGGATTAGAATGCGATTTAGACCCGACAAGTATGAAGACTTGTATAATATGGGTAAACTAAACACATTCTGTATTTTGAGGTAAAAATGATAAGGTTTAACTCATTTCGGTCAATTTATGCAACTAGTCTCATAAACCGTGCCGAACGCGAAAAATGCATGACGGGTAACCAAATGAGTCATGAACAGGTTTCCTAAGTTAATATGCCTTAAATATGTTGCGATATCAGTAGGATACCTTCCATTATGCCCAAAACGGATTTAAAGTCAAATTAAGCCCCGTAGGGGTATTTTGGTCATTTTTAAGATTATAAAAGAGGTTAAATATTAGTCTGAGGTTCTGGTTTAAAATGATCAGTAAAAATATTTATTTTAGTGGATTATACCAGTAAGGTATTGTATATATGTGAAATTTATCATTTATAACCAAACTATGCGCCGTAGGGGCATTTTGGTCATTTCACATAAGCTTTATAGGTCATTTTTGGAAATCTGAGTTGAAAACTTTTACTTCGGTTTTCTCTATCCAGCGTAGGGTTGCAATGGCCCCTTCGTTGCCCGAGAATTCCATTGGTTTACAAGACCAGAATTCTTTATAAGAACAACCGTAATACACGGTTCTTCTCCTTTTGGGAATAGGCATTTGAAGTATAGGTCCATTGTTCACGCTGTTTTCTGGTTCAATTGGTCGCTTACTACTATGCTTACTTTTATTATTCGCTTCTTGAATAGTTTGAATAATAAATGGCATTGCATCTATGATTCCTTGTGCCACTATATGTTGAACAACACTATTATCCATTTGGTTTCCATTGTTATTGATGCTTGGATTCTCATTAACCACGTTAATGATACTCTGGTTATCATTATTCAGATTTCCTTGATTTCCTTCATCGGCCATCTGAATTTTAAACATTTATCCATATTAATATCACAAGATAATATTTAATATAGTTAATCACATGACACGCAATCTAGCCAAAAACGTCGATCATTGCGACTTTTACTCTATTTCCATATACTCTTATGCATCTATTACACACTAGTACTGAAATAAAAATTACAATACCAATAGAAATAGAATCACACTAATAGTAATATGCATCCGTACACACATATTTTATTTTATTTTTATTTTATTATATTATTATTACTATTACCGTCTCCTCCATCACATCACAGATATGGATTTATCCAAAAATCCATATTGCGCTCATCGTATTTCCATACGAGACGCTCTCCCACCTGTCGCATTCTCTCACTGCTTTCTAAAATTTCCTCACCAAAGGTCCTAAGTTCTTGCACGTTTTCTACACTCATTGGGGGTGCAGGTTCTAGGACTGGATTCGGAATCTGGGGTGCGGGTTCCTGATATGGGGGTGAAAGTGCCTGAAATCGGTAAGGATCTTCTAAGATTTCCCTAATGTAGTTATCATGGTAATAGGGATCTAAAGGGTCCATACCTGGGTAGGCTCCTATGTTTTGTATGGGTGTGTCTTCATGTATCGGGTAACGTTGCACAAAGTCCCTATTATCGTCCCACCAGGGGTCGTAATTTGGGTCTAGGGGGTTTGGTGCAGGTACCCTAGGGATTTCCTCTGGGTTGAAGTCATGCATCTCCACTTGGTTTTCAGGGTTTTCTATCTCCATGGGTTGGTCTGGGATTAGTGGTTGTGAGGCTACTAATTATTCCAGACTTGGGTCAGCAGCAGTTGTGGCTAGGATATGGAAATTGGCTAGGCTTTTATTAAGCATATCCTGTGTATGGGCATCTGTCTTTCGCTTAGGAGCTGCTAAAACTCTTTGCTGTTGCAACTTTCGCATTCTTTTCCTACGCGCAAAGGCTTCCTTACTGAACCATCCTCCTTTCTTATGAGGGAATGGCTCTTCAGACTGAGCTTTAAAGGCAAACATCCCTTCTTCCTGATCAGCAGAATACCCAGAAAGGGCAGGCTGTGAAGAGGTACCTTCACTCCTAGGTGAATCAGACAACTGACGACTCATATCTGAGGGTCCTTGATCACTCATTCTGTAAACTAACAAATAGTCAAATAACACATAACAAATAATTACAGTTATGCAAGTATTTCCGTAATTTATTTCCTAACACAAAATTTAGAATTTAAGTGTCAGCAGAACACTTCTTTGGCTTAGACCAGTGGCTAGGCTCTGATACCACCTTCTGTCGCAACCCCCGATCCCTTATCTGTCCCGGGAACAGGCGGACGCGAACTCAGAGTTTTGGTGGTATCAGTTGGTTAATTTGGCAGCGGAAATTACATCAGGACCGTAGTTAGGAAATGTTTATCAGAGTAAAACCACCACATTTAATATTAATAATCACATGGGTAAAACCCAAGTTTCTTATTACAATACATTTTATAGAGATAAACACTATTTTATTGAATTTAAAACATCGTTTATTAGGTAACTTTTATAGCCACATTTTTCCCAAGCCTTCAGTGCTCTCCAACTGGCTTTTTACTTATTGGCTGTCACATTGTGTTACCTGAAACACGTTTTAAAAACATTTGTCAGTGGAAAATATTGGTGAGTGAATCCCAGATTAATCAAGAAACATTTTATCAATGAAAACAGTATTGAGAGCGATCACATTGTTTATTTCTACACAATTACTCATTCAGTACTGTCAATCCTGACTTGTGGGTCATATTACACATTGGCTAACTCATTGTCCAATGGTAACGTACTGTCGTCCCGACTTACTACTCGTAGTAGTAAATTTTGTATACAAAACCCCAAGATACCGGCAGTAATTGAAGAACTAAAAAGACTCAATCACCGCTTAATCATATTATAAAACATTAAGGTTTTGTAAAGTATTACAAAAAGGTTAACAAAAAGAGGATAAACTCACATTGCTATCTTAGACTTCGCGTAAGGGTTTCCTGGGAATAATCTATAATTTATACAAATGTACATAGGTTAGTATCATAACCCTTTGAAAATATTAATGATACCCTCCCCGAGACGGCATTCCAACAACTACGTCGGGCAAAACCACGACAGTTGTTCAGGAACCCTAAATCAATCGGGCAGCGTATCTATTATGAAACTGGGGTTATAATACTTACAACGGAGCAGAACCTCGCTAATTAGGGGGTATAATACCCACGTATTATGCCTAATATTCAGAAAGTGAGATTGAGAAATGAAAATTGAACGAGTTCGACTGAGATCCGAGGCCTCTTTTATATAGTGC
Source organism: Helianthus tuberosus (assembly GCA_030545235.1). Classification (NCBI taxonomy): domain Eukaryota; kingdom Viridiplantae; phylum Streptophyta; class Magnoliopsida; order Asterales; family Asteraceae; genus Helianthus; species Helianthus tuberosus. The sequence goes on along the minus strand of JARYGA010011564.1, from coordinate 62,072 downwards.
TGAAATCTGGTCTTCACGCGGCCCGCGTAAAAGATAAGCAGGGCTTACGCGGCCCGCGTACTAGCCCAGGTAGGGTTTAGGTGATCCAGGTCATCGCCTAGACTCGCCACATACAGGTTGTATTTAAAGACATAATGGGACATTTTAAAATATACTAAGATGTTGGAAATATTTGAGAGTTGTTACAATATAACATGATGTGAGAAAAGTTCCATTCACACATCTAAGATGCTTCATTGTCAAGAACCATACATTCACCAGCATTCTCAACAAAGCTGATGAACAGACAACGTAGCATTGTAAGGCTCAACAACTGTATTCGAAACCTTGGGAAAGGAAATTTAGAATAAACCATCATCATCATATCCGGTGCTCTTCTCTAATCTTTGAAATCAAAAGTGTTCCCTACCAGACCATGTTCCACCTCCAAGAGAATGGCATACATGAAAACTTGCAACAGCAAAAGATATGCATCTTTGAGAACCACTAATTATAATTGATATGTACAATATACATGACAACAGTGAATAAAAAAGATTTGTAAACTGTAGTAAGCTGAGAGATTCATCATTCCAGACAAAAGATTATATCAATTAAAAGAATTTCCTATAACGAATATCAAATTCAAACATTAGAAAGTAGATCTTAGATCTTCACATTAATACTTCATAACAAACTGATTAAAAACGAAAATCTAATATAATAAACAGATGCTATAACCATCATTTGCTTCACATAAACTGTAAGCATGTATATAAAATCACAGAAAACAAAAATATATCCAAATGATGTGGTTTCATGAGCTTTATCTACTGTCAAACTCACCGGAACAACTCAGGGAACGTCCAATTATCAACGACTCTGATGATTTTTTTATCTGAATACCGCACTACATAGTCTGAGTACAAGACCACTGCTTCCTATAGAACAGATGATAGTTTTTGAAATGGTCCTGACCAGAATTGTCGACGGATGATAGTTTTTGTAAGATGAGAGAAGAAGCTAGGAGAAAGCAACGTTTGAATTTTGAAATGGTCTGCCCAAATATTTTAGGGTCTTTAAGTCTTTAAATTAAAATGATCTGCCCAAATATTCATTTCTAATTTTAAAGGTAGAAAAAACATGGAGCCAAAATGATTAGACACATGTTTTAAAAAACTTACTTAAATGTGAAGATGGAGCCAAATTTGATTAAAAGAAATTATTTTATAAAAGAAGATGATGTAAAAATGAGATAAGAAATGCTTATTTGGCATGTCAGCGAATAATCTCCTTTAATAGCAAGTAGAGATTTGTGCCAACCGATACAAACTTGTTTGTTCATGTCCACAAGTAGGGCTGTAAACGAACCAAACTTTCAGCGAACGGTTCATGAACCGTTCGGTGGGAAGTTCGTTTGTGTTCGTTCGTTTTTTAAACAAACGAACACAAACAAGAAATTTCGTTCGTTTAGTTAAACGAACAAACATGAACAGAGGTCGCGTTCATTCGTTTATGTTCGTGAACGTTCGGTAACGTGTTCGTTTGTATTCGATAGATCATTAGTGTTTTTAGTTTTTATATTTATTTAATTACTTCAAAATTTCGACAAATTAAATATTTAATTAGTGTCAGTGTATTATATATTTTGTTCATGAACGATTATTTGTGTTCGTTTGTTTCCATTTGTGTTCATGAACATTAGTTTGTGCTTATTTGTGTTCGTCAACGTTTGTTTTTGTTTGTTGCCTAAAATTAACAAACAAACACAAACGAACACGAACAAGTTCATTTCTTTAACAAACGAATACGAACATAAAATCTCGTTCGATAAGTGTTTGTGAACGGTTCGTGAACACATATATTTTCTAACAAACAAACACGAACAATGTCTTGTTCGTGTTCGTTCAGTTTGTTTGCAGCCGTATCCACAAGTCTAACACGATCTTCAATTTCGGGTAATGTCTAGGTTCCTATCGAATTTTAACTTCGTGTGAGATAACCCCAAACCCTTTTAAGGGTAAGCGGTATGATTTGACTAAGATAAACCACTTCAACGGTCTTTGGCATCAAGCGGTAATTTTTTATTTGAGCATTTAAAAAATACTTTCCATAACATTGTTTATGTTTATGTTTAATTTAATTTTATTTTATATTTGTTATCTATGTAGGGTCGTATTCGTGGTAGTGGGTGTAGCGACCTCGACGTCATTAATAGGGCTTTAAGTGATTTCAAACCCAAATATCTGAGTGGTTTACAACATATTGAGGCATGGGAGGTCGTTCGTAAACATGACGAATGGGCACCAGTACCATTGTTGGGTGAAGATAGTGGAAGTTCGGGACAAAAAAAGAAAGTTGTCCGATTCGGATAACTACAATGCGGGTACACCGGGAACTGAGTCACCGATCGATATACCGGACATAAACGTAGACCCCTCACCAACAAGACAAAAAAAGAAAGAAAAGAGGCCCGCAACATCATCAAACGATAGCAAAGAGCCCCTCACCGAGAAGCTTGCGCAATACACTCTTATGAAAGAAGAAAAAAAAAAACACGAGCGATAGAGTTGACGAATATAAGAAAGAAAAACGAGGAAGACACCATAGCGTTAGTTGCGGAACAACGCGAGGCGGTGAAACAACTTATGTATGATCAGGATTTGAAGACATTTACTGAGCCACACGACCATGCTTCACCCGAGATGTTGTCGTTTATTCTGGCGAGGAAACGAGATATCGCCAAAAAAATATAATTGGTCATGCAATTTCTAAATATTAGGTTTATTATGGTTTAATTTTTTAGTTTTAAATGTAATGTGTTTTTTTTTTAATTAAAAGTACTTTTATTTAGTTTAAAATATGTTTAATTTATTTATGCATAGTTTATAATTTTTAGAAAATAAAAAATATGTAACTCAAACACCTTAGAGTGATTGAACCATATTGAGTGCAAAATGAGGGGTGGGCAGTGGCGGACCCAGGATTTTATTTCAATGGGGTCCATTTTCGGGTTGGTCCTCGTTCGGGTCGAGTTAAAGTGAGGTTTGAACTAGATTTTTTTAAAAAAATAAGAAAAATGGGCTTATCAAGGATTGAACCCATGACCTCTTGGTGGAAAAGAGGGAGATTTACCACTACACCAACTTTCTTTTTATTTCTATGGTGTCCACCTAATTGTATTTATGGGGTCCATATACAATTTAATATACCGAATCTACTATTTTTTTAAAAAAGATTGGGGTCCGGGGACCCCGATGGCACCAATGTGGGTCCGCCCCTGGGGGTGGGGGTGGAATAGGGAGTTGACATGACATAATATTATTGGGTAGAGAATCACTCAACTACCTAAACTTATAGTGATTAACCATATCCCACCCTAACACTTATCCTAAACTCACCGAACTAAAAAAAATTTAAAATCTATTCTTTTAACTATTTTATATGATGACGTGTGCTATTTCCTTGTCATCCGCGTCCTTCCAACAATAAAAAACACTAGGTGGCTGAGTGTTTATAATACACCGCCTTTTTTAAAAAATAAAAAAATAAAAAACACTAGGTTGCCAGTTAAATATTCCCAGTGAAAAAATATATACTTCGGTCCCTAAAAAGTAAAAAGGTGAAAATTTGTTATATAAATACGTCAATACCTACCCTAACTCTTCAATCATTCAACCCAATCATTACTGTTTTTATTTTTATTTTTCATTTCCTGTTTTTCAATCTTCCAGTTCTAGATGCAGATCTGAGGCTCAAAACTTTCTAAATTCACATCAAATTAAATCCAATTTTCTTCTTTCTATTCTGTGTTGTTAAGTTCAAAATACTCAAATTCATTTCGATTTTTACAAAAAGATCTGGATTCATAATTTCCGATCTGAGCTAGTTGACTTTTTTTTGCTGTGTGCTTTGTTTGGATCTACCACATATGATATGAGCATCTAAATCAAGAAAGATCTGAGTTCTGATTAGATGTATACATGGGGATCTTTGTGGTAAAACTACACGACATGTTCTTGAGTTTCAGAATACAAAGAGATATCTTCGAATATCTCTTTTGGTTTGACGGATACACGTTTTCAAAATTACTACAAGTTATGTAGGTTCTTTTGAAATGCGTTATGTCCGATTTGAAATTGAAAGGTAATTTGCTAAGGGTCTAATTTTGTTATGGGTTAACTATAGTTTTTTTTTTTATTTGTGATTAATGTAGTGAAATTTGCAGGCCATGAAGCAAAATGCATCATATGGATCAATAGACAGATTGCTTTGGCGAAATAAATGAAGATTAATGCTGGATGAATTGAAGACGTAAATGAACTTTCGTATTAGTAGTTTAATCTAAAGTTACTTTAAGGCTATTGAAAAAATTGTTGTGTGTACGAATTTTAATTGTAAAATGAACATGATGTTTGCAATTAAAAAAAATGCAAGCATATTTACTATGGTAGTGTATTGTTGTTTATACAGGGAGACATGTGATGTGTTTGTAAGTCTTGAGTAATAGTTAAGGTGGTGGTGTATTGTTGTTTATACAGGAAGACATGTGATGTGTTTGTAAGTCTTGAGTAACAGTTAAGGCGAGTGTGTTCTACTGGATCTCTTGTTTGTATTTTCGATTTTCAATTGTATCTTTCAATAAGTTGTTAAACTGGAAGAACTCAAACACTGACCCAACCCAACCGATTGATACCCGAGAACACAAGACTTGAACTAGACCTTTGTTCTATTCTTTTCAATCATTCAAATGACTTGAAGATTACAACAAAAGATAACAACTATTTATACTAGTGGATTATGTTCATTGGAAAACCATTAAAAATTTGAAAACCAAGAAAAATACTGCCAACCAATCATTTTTTTATTAATTTTACTTTTCATTTCGTTAATTATAAAGTTAGTATTTTAGAAAAAAAACAAAAATAAAAAAATACATGTAGGTTGCAAAGTTACACATATGAGGTATACATATGTAGTTCACGAGCTATATGTAGCTCGTCTATCTACATATATTTTTTTTTTATTTTCTATTTTGATTTTCACGAGTAATAGTAAGATATAAAAGGAATGAAAAAATAAAAAGAGTTAATTGACAAAATCGTCTCTGAGATTTAAGTATGTTTGCCAGTTTCGTCTAAAACAATTTTTTTTGTACTAAAGGGTGTTTGGAATTCCTTTTCAACTTCTTTTTCTCAAAAGTCATTCTCAAAAACAAGTAAGAAATCCTGACTTCTTCTTTTCTCCTTTTTGAAGGCATAATTAGCTTCAAAAGTCCTTCTTTCATGGTGTTTGGGATTCTTTTTTACTTCAAAAGTACTTCTCAGATGGTGTTTGTGATTCCTTTCCTTCTCAAAAGGCCTTCTTAGCTCCAAAAGTCATTTTCAAAAGGAATCCCAAACACCCACTAAGTAGTACTTAACTTTTTAGATTTTTTGTCATTTTTCATCCAAAAGACTAATTTGCTTTATTTTTTATGTCAAATATTTGGATGAAAATGGAAAAAGATCCCAAATCTCAGGGAGGGACGATTGTGGCAAAAAAGTTAGATGTTTGGATGAAAATGGTAAAAAAATCATAAAAGTAAAGGGCAATATGGTACAAAAAAAGTTGTTTTAGATGAAATTGGCAAACATGCCCAAACCTCAAGAACGATTTTAGCAATTTACTCAAATAAAAATAACAAAAATCTTGTTTTCTAATATCTTTAAGTTTTCTAATGATCCCTTTCCTTATACCGGTAATTACTCGTCATGCAAGACATCTACTACTGCTAAAATACTAACCAATAAACTTAAACATTCAAATTCAAAACAATTTACATCTATCTTCAATATTCATGTTAATATTACTAATATTAATAATACTCCTTGCTTCACAAGTAATTTCCTTAGTCGACCCAGACCGAGTTGATGTTGCTTGTTTCACACTCCCTCTCAGCATCAACTTTGCTAACTTTGCTCGTTCCAATACTCGTGCATAGATCTTGTATTCTTGATTTGGACAGCCCTTCTATTAACATGTCTACACATTGTGACTCTGGTATTTATATACACCATCTCGATTTCACCTTAAAGAACGTTCTCTCGAATGAAATGGTAATGCACCTCAATGTATTTGGTCCTAGCATGGAAGGTGGGATTCTCGGCTAATTGAATAGCCGATTTCTTGTCACACCGCAACTGCACCTAATAGTCTACTCCAACAACGAATGTGATATATGGTATTGTAAGAGTAAAGTAGATGAGACTTCCCACAATCTATTTGCGGATATATATTTACAGAGAATACAAAATATATATCCGCTAATACTTATGACATATGATTGAACTGAAAATAATTATATAGAGTAGATATAAACTCAACATGTTTAAATAAAAATCAAGCACACTCTATAACTATGTAAGTCCGATTTGACCACAACAAGCTATTAGTTAAGATTGATTCAAAGTCAACCTCATGTCATTTGGGAGATTCAGTGATCATATGGGAAGAACCATCAAAGACTCCATCCACCAAGTAACGCGCACCACAACTTGATACACGACCCATTTTAGCATGAACATGCCTGCGAGTCCCATCCTCTAGCTCTATCCTCTTCTTTTTTGGGTTCATAAACTCGATCTCAAGAGCTTCCAATGCTTTTTTGGTCAATGAACGGTTTCTTCTACTCTGTCGTTGACCATTTGCAAGAGTGGTCAACGAGTCAGTCTTGTTGGAGTTAGCAAAAGATGATTTGTTATCATCATCTGAACGTGGACCCAGTCGAGGGTTGTTCAAGTCGATCATTATCCTTGTACGCTTCTTATCAAAACATGCAGCATCTTCCGTATCCTCATCTTTACCAGGAGTGTTGTCATTTTTAATATCATCAACAGTTTGACGTTTTCTTTTTCGTATGAATACCAACTTCTGTTTTCTTGCTGGTTGCCCATCTGTAGAGAGACCCATTTTGGTATTTTCCACTCTATTAAGATTCACATCTTCAATGCTAGATTTTTCTGCGATGTCATGTTCAGTTTCTCCAAAAACGCTAGCCGACGCTTGCATATCAGCAGGTTCAAAAACAGTCAAACTTGTCAGCTCTCTGACTTTAACAAGTGGGACAAAACTGGTATCCACAACTGTGCATTTCAACAAATCTTGTTCATCATCTGACCGGTATGTTTCATGTGGCTCGACCAAGCGGTCCTTGCCAGGTTCGTGTTCAAGAAGGTGCGGTTCAGATGCAACTTTATTCAGCACTTCAATCAACGAGTCAAAGTATTGACTTCCTTTGACCAGATTCCTCCTTGAAAACTTTGTCACACCAGGTGCAAGAAACACTAAATTCTTCGAGTTTTGGAACGCATAGTTTCTAGCATGTTCATAGTGCCATCCTCTAGCCAAAAGCCGAGGCCACACAGCCTCCCAGAAGAACTCATTTAACCGTACTTTGCTTAATCCAATTCGATCCTTCAAAATGTTAACAATTTCTTCTGTTTTAAGAGACGAGCAAGTAGATTCAACTTTTTTGCTTCTTAATCGCGTTCGGGTCTTGATAGTAAGGTCTTGTTTCCCTTTGCCAATGGCTACGGCTTGTACAAGAAGATCGAGGCCCATTATATCCCTTAAAGTGAATACATATTTCTCGAACGGAAGTTTTCCCTCCTCAAACGTTCTAATGACCTGCAAGAAACCATACGTCAACAACCGATCTTTCTGAGTGTAGAAAATTAAACATTAAACAAAGTACCTGCGTCAAACTAGCTTTACACTCGTCGGTCACATTAGAAAGCAAGCGAGACAAAAGCTCTTGAAGCCTCCACCCGTTGAAAATCTTTTTTCCAGGAAGGGACTTGCTAATTCTTTTCTTCCGATACATTGACCATTTTTGGTGTTCATTGCTTCTATAAAACTTCCCGTAGTAATAACATAGCACATTTGGCATACCTTTATTTCCCATGAACATGTTCACAACGCGAAGATTCTTGCCAAATATATATAAACCAAGAATAAAACTATCATGTTCAATTGCGCTCCAAGACTCTTCATTGTCTGTGTCACAACCTACAATATAAGACGCATCCTTTGTACCCGCATTAATCTCCATGGTTTCTTCCTTGTTCTTATCTTGACTATGAACCCAAGTGACAGGAATTGACAGACCAAATTCGCAGACAGGTAACTTTATGAGCTGGGATCGCTCGTTTTTTGTCTTCAAAGCTGGGATTTGTGCCTGGTACTCATGCCCGACCCGCGTCGTCTTTTGTGGCTCTCCAAAAGTGTTACCAGCAGAAGAACACTGTTCAGAATGGAGCCACTCGACTCGTTTATAAACATCGTCGGTATCTTTATCCATCTATCCATAGCACACATGAAAACAGACATTGTTGTTAGCTGCATGTTTCAAACAAAACACATGTTCTTGATCTTTGTCCCCAAAAACAGAAACTAATTTTCCCCTCGAACCTTGACGCGATTTATGACTATTCCATAACTTTACCCCTAACACAGAAACTTTGTCACATTTACTTTGGGAAATTTCAATAAATTGAGTTAAGTTCTTCCATAATTAACCAAAACAACATAATAAATTAATTTAGATGATTAACACCTGCAGAAAACCACACTCAGATCTATATTGAACCCAAGAATATCATAACAATTTGTTGACTAAACAATTAGATCAAACCTAATTATGAACACAACACACTGTTCAACATAATCTCTTGAATGGGTTAACTCAATCCATAAAGTATAAAAAAGCTTGATAAACCTGAATGTAATGATATCCACGTTAAGAAGCAAAGATTAACATATGGGTATCCATGTGTTGCATCAAATTCAAACCTTATAATCATTTTGATGAGCACAAACAACACACAATACGATGATGAAGAATGCAAGAAACAAAGACATAAAATAAAACAGTGGTTTATGATCAACAAACTCAGAATAATTCACCTTTGAAGATGCAACTGAACAAGTTGTTGTTGCAGGTTCCTGAGATTGCAGAAAGAGGAGAGTACCCAAAGCAAGATGGTGTTGTGTTGGGGTATTTAAAATAAAAAGAGACGAGTAATCTGCTTTTATTCGGGTTGATTTATACAAATCGTGTGTTTTGTGGCAGTCACAAGACCAAACACGTTTGACCAACATTTTATAAGCATTCTAATTTGTTATCTTTAAAATTGGATCAAGAGATGTTGCTTGAACATATATATATAAATATTCTCATCCGTCTAAGCCCACAAGCTAATTTTATAACAAATTTAGTTGTATTTGAATGCATGTTGTATTATCCATCTCTATGCTTTATACTAATAAAACCACATAGTGATAAATTAACATGTATGGTTTCAAATTGTAAGTGATTACGAGCGTTGATGGCGTTTTACCAAGGGTTACACTCAAATGATGTGACTTTGTTGGGACGTTAAAAAAGTTAATTTCTGTAAGAAAATAACCACTGATTAGAAACCACTGATCAGTTTGTTAAACTACTGATCAGTTTAAGCACTGATCAGTCTAACCACTGATGAGCTTAACTACTGATCAGTTTAAGCACTGATCAGTCTAACCGCTGATCAACCACTGTCGATTTGAAACAGTGGCAAGTTGAACAGAACCACTGATCAGAACAGTGGTTAGAAAAAGTTACAATTAGAAGTAGAAAAGAAACAGAAATCGATTGAACCGGGCTTGTGTTTAACACAATTCCCTTAAACAGATTCGTCGTCTGTTCCCAGGGTACGCCGGTTCGAAGCAGCACCGCGCACTGCCGGACTTGATCACTTGCCTGAAAAGAACAAGAAGCTGTGCTGCAGAAACTGAGATAGAGAGAAGAGAAGTTGTTTTCTGTGTGTCTCAACTGATCAGCTTTGCCTTCGATTTATAGTGCTAGAACCATACCGAAATCAGCAAATTAAAGACCAAATAATGGTCATTAGAATATCAGTTACGAAACTGATAGTCAGTTTGAAAAATGAAATAATGATCCTCATTCATTTCAGTTTCAAAACATAAATCAGTTAATGATCATTCATTCATTTCGGTTACAAAACAGAAAGTCAAGAGTGCAAAAAACTGCTCCACGCGGACCCGGGTTTTTGGAACTGCATTCGTGTCCGCAGGACGTGCGGGCGTACACGAGTTCAACTAAATCCGGTTCCAATTTTTGAACCCCCCCTGCGCGCGCGTGGGTAGGACTTGTGGTAAAACATGTCATAAGACTTCAAAGGCTTCATTAAGGTTTCACCTTATAAGTAGCCTATCTTTTTGTTCCCACTCCGATGTGGGACAAAGTGGTTTTACCACTTGTGACTTTCCATTCACACTATAACTTCCAACAATCCCCCACATGAATGGAGGTCTATCTCAGAAACAACATAATTCCTTATTACATTTCAGCAGTTGAGTTTTGCATACGATAGGTAGGTGTTACCCTTTGAACCTTCGCTCATAAAATGCACTTAGCCCACTAGCTCTGAGTAGAACTCGATGTCTTTGAACTCGTCTGCCGTTTGTGTAGACGACAATGCACTTCACACAAGACTCTCCCTGACAAAGTCAAGTCCTCATAGTTATGTTCGTTATGGTCATGAACATGATGCCTGGTTCTGCGAGAGCCATTAGGTATTGTGCCCCAACAATACCCTTCGAAGCGACCCCACTTCTCTCTCACATAGCTGATTCACTATGTATGGTTACCTTAGTTGAATCATTAAAAGCCATAGGCTTAGCCTCACACTTGTCACTTTTAGGAATGGACTAGGAAGTTTATTAATCTTTATAATAGACTACCTTATTAAATGCGTAGGGTTATCCCCCCCACAGTGACCTCGCATATTCATACAATTAGGTTTTCCTATTGAACTCAATTCTTGGGATCTCCAGTCTATTGAGTTAGGTTTCCATCATATGAACTTCATTTTTCAAGGGCTTCAGTCCCATTCCCACGGACGACTTCTGTACTAACTCTCTACTTAGGCCTTTTGTCAGCGGATCCGCAATATTATCCTTTGACCTCACGTAGTCAACAGTGATAATTCCTGTAGAGATTAGTTGTCGTATCGTATTATGTCTACGTCTGATATGTCTGTTCCTACCATTATACATTGTGCTACGAGCTCTGCCAAGTGCCGATTGGCTATCACAATGTATACAAATGGCCGTTGCCGGCTTAGGCCATCTTGGTATATCCTCAACAAATTGACGTAGCCATTCTGCCTCTTCACCTGCTTTATCTAAAGCGATGAACTCAGATTCCATCGTGGATCTAGCAATAACCGTTTGTTTTGATGATTTCCACGATATCGCTGCACCTCCAAGTGTGAATACATACCCACTTGTTGCTCTGGAATCATTCGTGTCCGATATCCAATTTGCATCGCAGTGTCCTTCTATAACTGCTGGATATCTGTTATAATGCAACCCGAATTCCCGAGTGTATCTTAAGTAGCGAAGCAACCGAGTTATACAGTTCCAATGCATTGAACTCGGGTTGCTTGTGTATCTACTTAGCTTGCTTACAGCAAATGCTATGTCTGGTCTAGTACAACTCATAAGATACATTAAGCTACCAATAATTCTTGAGTATTCCAACTGGTTTACGGGTTCACCTCTATTCTTGGCTAGATGTTGACTTGTGTCAAGTGGAGTTCTAGCTTCATTAGAGTCATTTGCATTGAACTTTTCAAGAATTTTGTCCACATAGTGGGATTGACTTAAAACGAGTCCACTTTGGGTTCGTGTGATTTTGACCCCCAAAATCACATCCGCAAGACCCATGTCTTTCATGTCAAATCTTGCTTTTAGCATGTTCTTTGTAGATTTTATGATTTTGTCATCGCTTCCAGCAATGAGCATATCATCTACATATAGACACAAAATGACATATCCATCAGATGTGTCCTTCACATACACACACTTGTCACATTCATTGATTTTGAACCCAGCATCAAGCATGACATGATCAAACTTTTGATGCCATTGTTTTGGAGCTTGTTTCAATCCATACAGGGATTTCACAAGTTTACACACTTTCTTTTCTTGCCCAATAGCTGTGAAGCCTTCGGGTTGCTCCATGTAGATTTCTTCCTCTAGAATTCCATTCAAGAAAGCTGTTTTCACATCCATTTGGTGAACTTCCAAATTTCTAATGGCGGCAATGGCAAGAACCAACCTGATGGATGTTATTCGCGTAACTGGCGAATATGTATCAAAGTAGTCTAAACCTTCTCGCTGTTTATATCCTTTGATCACCAACCTTGCTTTGTACTTATCAATGGTTCCATCTGGTTTCATCTTCTTCTTGAAGATCCATCGATATCCTAGTGGTTTACATCCTTGAGGAAGATCTACTAGTTCCCAGGTATGGTTCTGTAAGATAGAGTCTATCTCACTTTTGATTGCCTCCCTCCACTGAGGTCCTTCTGAGGAATGTACCGCTTGTTGGTACGTTTGAGGTTCATCTTCTACCATATAGGTAAGAAACTCAGGTCCAAAGGATTTTTCAGTCCTTTGTCGTTTACTTTTCCTGGTTTCAACTTCCTCAGTCGTAGATTTTTCTCGAGGTTCATCGTTTTCAACTTCACCCTCGGGAACAATTTTCTCAACCGGTCTAGAAGAACTCGGTTCACTTTTATCTAAGCATGGGAACACATGTTCAAACCATGATGCATCCTTAGATTCGATTATGGTGCCTTTGCATATTCCAGGGTTCTTGGAATCATGCACAATAAAACGATAAGGACCATAAGGACGGGTGTATCCTATAAATACACAATCCACCGTTTTGGGACCTATTAGTAGCCGCTTAGGTGGTGTGACCACCACCTTAGCTAGACACCCCCACACTTTCAAAGATTTATATGGTGCTTTCTTTCCCATCCATAATTCGTAAGGCGTTACATTCTTTTTCTTATTGGGTATCATGTTCAACACATAATTCGCCGATAAGATTGCTTCCCCCCACATGTTTTGGTTTACACCAGAACTTATCATCATGGCATTCATCATTTCTTTCAAGGTGCGATTTTTCCGTTCCGCTATGCCATTTGATTGAGGGGAGTAAGGAGCCGTGAGTTCGTGGATGATTCCACTTTTTGCACATACATCAATAAAAGGTGAAACATATTCACCTCCTCGGTCGCTCCTTACGATTTTGATTTTCCGATTTAGTTGATTCTCAACTTCGGCTTTGAACAAGATGAACTTGTCAACAGCCTCGTCCTTACTCTTAAGTAAGTACACATAGCAATACCTTGTACTATCATCAATGAACGTGATGAAGTACTTGTTCCCACCACGAGTAGGAATTGCTTTAAGATCACACACATCAGTATGGATCATCTCGAGGGGTTCGGTGATTCGTTCAACCTTTTTGAATAACAATTTTGTTTGTTTTGCTTCTACGCAAGTTTCACATTTATTAATTGACTCGATATCGAATGTTGGTATGCAATCAAGTTTGATTAAACGACGAATGGAATTATAATTTACGTGACCTAGTCTACCATGCCAAAGATTAGAAGACTCAATCAAATAAGTAGAACTAGTAGCGTTTTCTTTCATTGCATTCACGACAATTACATTCAGTTTAAACATTCCATTGAGGGCATAGCCCTTACCAACATAAACACGATTTTTGGTCAACACGACCTTATCCGACTCAATTACCATTTTGAACCCAAACTTGTTCAACTGCCATCCCGACACAAGGTTTTTACGAATTTCGGGAACATACAACACATTGGACAAGGTGAGTTCCTTTCCCGAAGTCATCTTCAAAACCACGTTACCCTCGCCTTTTATTTCTGCCGTGGCAGAATTTCCCATGAAAACCTTTTCTTCATTAGTCACCTCCTTGAAGGTGTTGAAAAGGCTTTTGTCAAAGCACAGATGTCGGGTAGCCCCCGTATCGACCCACCAATCCTTGTTATTTTGCCCAACTATATTCACTTCCGTGACCAAAATCGAGAGGTCCGTGACCATGGCAACAAGCTTATCGACTTCATCTACCATGTTCACTTGTTGAGCATTTTCCTTCTTCTTGGGAAGCTTGCATTCGCTAGCCTTGTGGCCTTGCTTTTGACAATTGTAACAAGTTCCAAGGAACTTCTTTTTCCCAACTCCCCCCTTAGGACCAAGGTTGGAGCGTTTCCCATGACTTTTCTTTCCGCCCTTTCCACTGTTTTTTCCCTTCGAAGATTGCCCATGTTCAACAAGGTTGGCCTTCACAGTTTCAGGACCATCAACCTTTTTTAGGGCCACTTTGTTATCTTCTTCAATCCAAAGACGAACAACAAGATCTTCAATGGTCATCTCCTTTCGCTTATGCTTGAGATAGTTCTTGAAATCAACCCAACTTGGTGGCAATTTTTCAATCATTGCCGCAACTTGGAATGTCTCGCTGAGGACCATTCCTTCCGCATGAATATCATGAAGAATAACTTGCAATTATTGGACTTGGCTCATGACAGTTTTAGCATCTATCATTTTAAAGTCCAAGAACTTAGCCACCACGAATTTTTTAGTGCCCGCATCTTCTGTTTTGTATTTGCGATCCAACGACTCCCATAATTCTTTGGCAGTCTTGGCTTTGTAATACACATTATACAATGTGTCTACCAAACCATTCAAGATAAAGTTGCGGCACAGGAAATCCGAACGATTCAAAGCATGCATCGTGCTCACATTTTGAGCATCCATTTCCCCTTCATCAACATGGGGTTTCGGTTCAGTCAAGAACCTTGCCAGATTCAGCGTGGTCAGATAAAAGAACATCTTTTGCTGCCACTGTTTGAAATTCACTCCACTGAATTTCTCTGGTTTCTCAGCATGCGACACTGCATTAGGCAGTGGTGTCACCAGACCAGTTGTTACAGCAATAGCGGAAGTCATGACAGCAGTCACAACTATAGAAACAGCAGTGGTCACAGGGGTTTCCATTCTGAAAAGAACAAGAACAATCAGTAAATAAAATCTGTTTAACTTTGTAAGAAAATAACCACTGTTTGAAATCCACTAATTAGAAACCACTGATCAGTTTGTTAAACTACTGATCAGTTTAAGCACTGATCAGTTTGTTAAACTACTGATCAGTTTAAGCACTGATCAGTCTAACCACTGATGAGCTTAACTACTGATCAGTTTAAGCACTGATCAGTCTAACCGCTGATCAACCACTGTCGGTTTGAAACAATGGCAAGTTGAACAGAACCACTGATCAGAACAGTGGTTAGAAAAAGTTACAATTAGAAGTAGAAAAGAAACAGAAATCGATTGAACCGGGTTTGTGTTTAACACAATTCCCTTAAACAGATTCGTCGTCTGTTCCCAGGGTACGCCGGTTCGAAGCAGCACCGCGCACTGCCGGACTTGATCACTTGCCTGAAAAGAACAAGAAGCTGTGTTGCAGAAACTGAGATAGAGAGAAGAGAAGTTGTTTTCTGTGTGTCTCAACTGATCAGCTTTGCCTTCGATTTATAGTGCTAGAACCATAACCGAAATCAGCAAATTAAAGACTAAACAATGGTCATTAGAATATCAGTTACGAAACTGATAGTCAGTTTGAAAAATGAAATAATGATCCTCATTCATTTCAGCTTCAAAACATAAATCAGTTAATGATCATTCATTCATTTCGGTTACAAAACAGAAAGTCAAGAGTGCAAAAAACTGCTCCACGCGGACCCGGGTTTTTGGAACTGCATTCGTGTCCACAGGACGTGCGGGCGTACACGAGTTCAACTAAATCCAGTTCCAATTTTTGCACCCCCCCCTGCGCGCGCGCGGGTAGGACTTGTGGTAAAACATGTCATAAGACTTCAAAGGCTTCATTAAGGTTTCACCTTATAAGTAGCCTATCTTTTTGTTCCCACTCCGATGTGGGACAAAGTGGTTTTACCACTTGTGACTTTCCATTCACACTATAACTTCCAACAATTTCTTAATTTAGCAATTCAGTGTCGTGATCATTTTAATTTCTAAATGTAACCATTCATTTCTCTTTCAAAAAAGATCAAATACAAATCTTTACAAGTTAACTTTGTTTTTCTCCCTGCAGTTTGTCTATTTTAACGCTTTTGTCCCAATAGTTTAAAAAGTGTCATTTTCCTTCCGGATGTTACTTTATTTTTCCTAATCAGCTACTTGACACTAACTCCATCTAAAATATTTATTAACTGTAAGGGCATTTTGGTAACTTCAAGTATAAAACCAAGGGTGTTTTGGTAAATTACATATAAAGGTTATATATATATATATAGGATTAGGTTCAAGAGTGAACACTTGTATAGCTTGCGAACTGAGTGAACTAATCCTGGCCATACACGTGTGTAGATCAATGGCCAGGATTTGATGTTGAAATACACTAGTGTATTTTACGATTTGTTGATGAGATCCTGGCCATACACGTGTGTAGATCAATGGCCAGGATTTGTTCACTCAGTTCGCAAATACACTAGTGTTCACTCTAGAACCCCACCCTATATGTATGTATGTATGTATGTATGTATGTATGTATGTATGTATGTATGTATGTATGTATGTATGTATGTATGTATAATATATATAACAAAACGCATAAACTATCTGGACTATCTTTTCTCTCTCTATACCCTATCTCTTTTCCATTACCAAGAGCCACCACCACAACCACCAAGCGCCACTACCTCACCACCACCTTCTCGCCACTAGATTCGATACTACCGCCACCCAACCACCACTGTGCACGACCCCCACCGAACCACCACCTTGCACTAGCTCCACCGGACCACCACTACCTTGCACCATCTCCAGCGGCCACATCTAACCCCTCAAATCTTTCTGAAAACATATCTGAAGTTTCAGATGGTGGAGGACGGCACAATTTAAACCCAAACCACCCTAGATCGATGGTCGTCGTCCTCTACAACCCACGATCTGAAATCAGAAGCCCTATTTATGTCGTCGTCCTTTATAACCATAGGTTGACGCCAGAATCGAAGCCCTACGGTGGTCTCTACGGCGGTGATTATATGAAAACGATGGTGGTGAGATCTGAAACACTCACTCACCCACGAGATCTGAAACACTCACTCACCAGCGAGATCTGAAACGGGTGGTGATGGAGATGACAGTGGGGGTTAAGGGGTCGTGATGGAGGTGATGGTGAGTGTTTAGGGGCGGTGATGAAGGTGTTGGTATGATTCACGAGTGAACGGGTAAAGAGGTAAAGGGGAGGGGTAAAGGGGTGGTGGCGTGCAAGGTGGTGGTGGTCGGCGTGCAAGGTGGGTGGTGGTGGCAAGGGTAAAGGGGTAAAAGAGAGGGTGGTGGTTGTAGGATGTGGTTGTGGTGGTGGTCGTAGGAGGTGGTTGCGCTGGTCGGGGTAAAGGGGTGGGTGGTGGTGGTGCTAGAGAGTGGGGGGTGTTAATATGTGTGTGTGTATATATATTAATAAGAAATAGTTGTGTTTTTATTTTTTATCTTTATAATCAATAAAAAAATTGATTTTAGGAATTAGTAATAAATAATTATATGTAAAATTACCAAAATACCCCTACTTTTAACAGAACATTTTAACTGAGTTAGAGTCAGGGAGCATACTGGCGACAACATAGTAACATCAGAGAGGAAAATGACACTTTTTATACTATTGGGGTAAAAGTGTTAAAACGGACAAACCACAGGGAGCAAAAACAAAGTTAACTTAATCTTTATAATATGTCAGCTAGTCAATCGTCTTTTGGTGGGATCTTTATGATTCCAACAGAATACACTTACTCGTGCATCAAACTCAATTAAGAAAGCCATTGGTTATAAGCAGCCAACACTTTGTAGAGTAAAAGTGTTGCGTCGGCCGTGTCACATTGATCCAGATGAACTTTTTGGATGCCTGAGTCTTCGACTTTTAAAAAGCGCTACATTCTAAGTCTCTAAAGCCAACTTTTTGCAGAAAGAGGATAGTACCCAAATCAAGATTGTGTTGTGGTATTTAAAATAAAAAGAGAAGAGTAATCTGCTTTTATTCGGGTTGATTTATACAAATCGTGTGTTTTGTGGCAGTCACAAGACCAAACACGTTTGACCAACATTTTATAAGCATTCTAAGTTGTTATCTTTAAAGTTGGATTAAGAGATGTTGCTTGAACACATATATATATATATATATATATATATAAATATTCTAATCCGTCTAAGCCCACAAGCTATTTTTATAACAAATTTAGTTGTGTTTGAATGCATGTTGTATTATCCATCTCTAAGCTTTATACTAATAAAACCACATAATGATAAATTAACATGTATGGTTTTAAATTGCAAGTGATTACGAGCGTGGATGGCCTTTTACCAATGGTTACACCCAAATAATGTGATGAAGAAACACGTATCTAATTTTAAGTTAATTAGGTGGTTTATGTTCCAAAAATGAGGGTTAATCTTCTTAATATTTCCTGAGCTTTGATGTGATTCGATCTTCCTCTAAAACAGCAGCACCGTTAGCTCGTTAAGAGGGGAATATGGGGGTTTCCCTCTTAACCAGACTCCGGCGTGAGAATAAGTATCCGCTTTGAGGAAATAAGTGTGTGTTAAGAGTGAGAGTAGAGAGAATGAAATGTCTAACCTGAGTATGGAGGTCCCTATTTATAGCCGGAATAGTGTAAGAGGAGATGAGCTGATGGGCCTTGGGCCGGAAGGCGACAACAAAGAATATCCTCCTTGTCTCACTAGTATCGACCATTAGTGGTTTCTAGAAGATCTCCGGTGCTGGCACACCTTGATTGGAGCCACGTGTCCCAGTTGTCGGCCTTGTTGTCCCTCAGCCATCAGCACGTGAGTGGAGATCATGGGGCAGTTGTCGCCGCCCCCTGATTGGTGCCACGTAGGCGTCCTTGTGTACTCTCTGTCTCTTGCACGTCAGTCAATCGTGGAGCACGATAGAGCACGGCCAGGTGGATGCTGATTGGCTCGTTCTTCTACCACCCCTACCTTTGGTACTTTCTGAAGTGGCCCTGCGCCGTAACACTTGCGCGACCCTTGTCATGCATATAACTAGCCCATGCAAAGCTGTAGGATCTGAAGGCTTTTATTCAGGATGCTAAGTGTAAAAACTGATGTCATCTCTTGTTTGGGTCTCGCGTTAGGCTCAGGTTATATGCAAGTAGCCCGCGCGAGGTTTAAGGATCAATCAGTTTTTGATTAAGGAGTATGGTCCAGTGCGCTACCTGCATGGTATGTGCGGCTTTTTGGGACCATATCCCTTCAAGTTCCCCGAGTCCAGTGCTGCTTCCATGCGCGAAGTAAATGGTTGGAGCTCTGGACTTGTAAAAATTGAAGTGTATTAGCCTTTGAAAGTATTTGCTAGCTCATGGTAGTCGGCGCGTGTGTGAGTGCTTGCCTACTACTACGGCGCGGCTACCAGAGTTGGCTATTGATTTTGAGAGTTAGCGCGCAGGCTCATGTATAATGATGAATGCGGCGCGACCTTTGCTAACTTCTGTATGAAGTTTAGTGACTTTGGGCGGGAAAACTCTCGAAAATTTAAATTCTGACAAGTTGGTGCAATTGTCGTTGATGGTGACAGTTGAGTTGACTGCTGGCATGACGGTAATCATGCTGTCACTGACGGTTCACCTTTTGTCAGGCGAGTGAGGCCCACGCGCTCGTGGTAACTGTCACTCCGAGAAACCCGCCTTACGTGGCGGCTGCTGATTGGTTACGTGCGCGGTGAATCCGGCACGTTTACCCATCGCATTAAATGTGATGGGTATATATATCCAACGATGGGAGAGTGAGTTGCATGATCCTTCATTTGGTTTCTCAATTCTCTCTCTAATCTTCAAAGTTTCTTCAAAGTTTCTTTAAATCTTCAAAGATTTCGGAGCAGATCTTCAAGTTTTTCTTGAACATTCTAGTTTTCCAAAAAATAGTTAAAATCTTCATATCCAGATACTCATTGCTGAAGAAGAAGTCCAAGTTGAAGAAAGTCCAGTCCCTGTCCTTAAGTGGGATCAGGGGCTATTCGAGTAGATCACCAGAGGGTTCCAGTTTCCACCGGAGTGGGATGCCCGGTATCCCCGTCAAGGTCAAACTGCCGCTGATGCATCGCCGGGGTACATCACTTTCTTTGAGGATTTTTTTTCATCAAGGAAATTTTCGGTTGCCGGCGACTCACTTTATGACGGTGATTCTACACTTTTATGGCTTTCACCTTTCCCAGATGAGCCCAGCAGGTATGGTGAGGGTGAGGCACTTTGAGTTCTTACGCCGATCTCATGGGATATGTAACATCTCGTAAAATCGTGTCCAATGATGTGTTGACACGTGTAATGAACCCTAATAAAGTCAAACGTTGACTGTGAGGGACTAATTTCGCCAAAAACAAAAACTATGAATATAGAAGGACTGAAAGTGCCAACATGCCTAAACTAGGCCTCCGAGTGACCTTATACGGTGTCCGTATTCTCAAATGAGCCACTTGTTGGACGAGAGGAGCCGTTCGCGTAATTATGTGAAGGTTTGCGCGTCGAAGGGTTAAAAGTGTCAACATGTTAATTCTTACCTCTGAGTGACCTTTTAACAAACCGAGAGCTCCATAATGTTTGATTATATTCTCGGGAATGCCTAATATTGGCTATTCAAGGCTTTTATGCCAAAAAGTGAAGTTGCGCGCAAATTAGTAAGTTAGAGGGGTTAAAAGCGTCAACATGTTTAATTACACCTCTGAATGACCTTTTAACAAACCCGAAGCATTGTGATGTACCATCACACTCTTGAGAATGCCTAATATGTGCTACATAGGGCTTTGATGCTATTAAAAGATGATACGTGCAAGTTTTTGCATTATATGGACCATAAGCGTCAACATTTAAAACTACACTATAAAGTGACCTTTTAACAAACCCGGGGCTTCGTAGTGATCGATTATACTCTCAAGGATAAGTGACATAAATTTCACGAGGGTTCGATATCGTTATGCGTTGTTTACGCAAATTTCCAAGAATAAGGATTAAAAGCGTCAACAAGACGAAATTAGTATTTTCGGGGATCATTTAACGAAACCGGACCTAGCGGTGATTGATTATACTCTCAAGATCATCTAGAATAAAAGTAAAAGGTATAGGGACTGAACTTGCCATGTTTGAAAGTTAACTGCTGAGTTTGTGAGTCTAGGCGGGCCGCGTAAAAGATCTCTTACTCTTACGCGGGGCGCGTAAAAACCCCCAGATTCGAAAACAGCCTTTATCTCCTGTTTTGTTACCTGCAGCCCAAACATAACACTTAAACTCAATACTAGGGGCTCTCTAATGGTATTGAAACCTAGTTTAACACATGTTATCATCTGATTAACCCTCCCAAACGCATGGCATGATCAAAGAACTTCCCAAAACCTATATAAAGGATGAAAGTTCATCCATTTCAATTGCTATTTTCATTCTATAATCCTATCACTCAAACCTGGAGCTTCCAAAGCTGAAGTGGATCCTTTTTCTTAGTAGAAAAGATAGCTAGGGCCCTTTGTAAGTGTCTTAGCCCTCTCATTAGTTCAGTTTTATGTTTTAAAAACCGAAAACTCAAGTTATCGTAAATTAACTTTGACTTTCGGTTTAAACTCTAATGGTCCAGCCACTGATCGAAATGAATGTGGGTATATGACCATAATTAAGTAGATGATTAACCCTTAAAAGGGTACCTCCTAATTCCTTCGTTTGCTTAGTTAATTGTCGGGTCAAACCATTTAGGTAAAAAGTCAAACTTGGCATATTTATGAATAATAATTAAAACCAATAAAACCGAGGTTCTAAATTATATTTTAACATTCTAATGACTTGGTATCTAATATTAGAACATGTTTAATCTGTCCTAACCCGACAATTATCAGTCTAAGGTCAGTTTATAACCGAAAGTCGCAAAAGCTTGACTTTTGCTTTGACTTTCAGTTCTGACCCGATAAAGCTTGATTCTTCCATGTTTTAAGCTTCCATTAGGACCGTATTATATAGTAGTATAAGCCCCAGAAGTTATATTGCTTGGTCCTTAGTAATTTGAATTATATGCACATGTCCGTTATTATGCTTACAAATGCCCATTTTGCCCTTTTGATATATAAATGAGAATTTTGAAAATGTGAGAGGACAAACACCTTTATTACTGATATATGGGTATGTCCCAAAAATTTCACATCAGATCTTGCTCTCAAACAAGAGTTATGCCCGATATCGTAAATAGAAGCTTCTTATTAATTAAATTGCGATATCTTGCATAAGACATGTTTAAACTCGGATTTTGATCCAAAACTCATTACCTACTGTTAAGATATTATTTTTAAGGATTTTTGGAATCTTTGATCAGATTATAAACTGGTCGTATCATAGAGTTCTTGTGTAATTCGGTAAATGACGATAATACCCTTTTCATGCATAAAATGAGATTAACGAATGATTTGAATGCCAAACCTTTTCCTACTGATTTCATACATTAAATAAATTATTTTGAGCATTCAAAACTGATCATTTTAAATCTCAGATTTCCATAAAACACCTTAATTATCGTCAATTAGTGATTTTTACGCTATTTAGGCGCATAGTATGTTTTAAACCATAATTAACACCTAAGACTTGTTGCCAACTGAATTTTTAAACAAATCTTAATATCATTACAGTATGTATAAGTCATGAACTCAAACTTCAGAAAATGTCCTTAAAAGCATATGTGAAATGACCAAAATGCCCTTTCGGGGCATAGTTTGGCCATAATTGGTAAACCTCACATATATATAATATCTTACTAATGTAAAGTGATAAAATAAATATTTTTACTGATTACCAAAGACCAGAACCTCAGCTTGCCTTAAAACCTCTTTTATAAAGGGTAAAATGACCAAAATGCCCCTACAGGACTTAATTTGGTTTTAAATACTTTTTGTGCATATATGTTAACATCCTACTGATATATTAATATATTTTAAGCATAATGACATAAGGGACTTGTATATGGTTCATTTGGTTGCCCGTTACGCATTTACGCGTTCAGATCGGTTTATGTAACTAGTTTACGTAAGTTTACCGAAACGGGTTTAACCTTATCATTTTTTTATCTTAAAATCCGAAGTGTGTTTAGTTTACCCATATTATACAAGTATCCAAACTTGTCGGGTCTAAATCACATTCTATTCCGGTCATCGCTTAATCTAGCGTGTCGTACCGTTTTAGATACTTTAAGCTAGCTGGTCTAAGTCTACAACTTAAATAAGACCGTTAGCATTCTGAATTGGTTATATATTACCATCACTCCAGACTAAAGCCACCTGGTAAAAGCTACCTGCATTTAGATAGATTGGATACGACTGAGTTATTATGTTGTGAATCAAATATTAGCTCAGGTAAATACTTTTAACTTATTTTCCCTTATACGGGCTTGGGATATGGTATTATAATAATACCACTTTGTCGGGTATGAAATCATTTAATCGGATTGTGATTAATAAATTTACATAACCCGTTTTAATCTGTCTTGTTTGATAACATAAACATTGGGGGTTAATTCGACCGTGTCCTGGATATCCTCCCGTTCATTTCATTTGAAAATGGACACGACCTATGCATGGGGTGTAGGCATACACCTGACAGATGCAAATGCTAAAATATAAACCCACATGTTGGGGATAACTCCTTTGTAGGTTGTATAAGTGGTGAGTCGGTTAATCATGACCGGCTTCCAACCGGCCCCAATTGTAAGACAAACATGTAAATCTGTATACAAGATTATATTTAAATAATTGTCCCAAGTTATAAATGATTTGTACCATGTGCACTTAAATCAATTTTCATAAATCTTTTCAAAAGAGTCAGTTAATTGTATTTACCAGTGAAAACTGACGTATTTTCAAAAGACTAAGTGGCAGGTACTACTCGTAATAGGCTGGGAGTTGCTCGGTGTCGAAAAAGAGGATCTTGCAAGTCCTCAAAGATGCCATAAAGTCTGCTAAGCTTCATTTTATACATTCTGTAATGATCCACCCGTGGATTTGATATTACAGGCTCGTCTATAATAAATATTTTGATATTTTCAGACAATTGAGTTTGTATAATATTTTATATTCCAAGACTTCCGATGTGCTATTCTGTGTATGATTGACCATGATGACATCAACTACGTCACGATACTCCCCACCGGGCCCACCGGTAATATGTGGAAATATCGGGGTGTGACAGGTTGGTATCAGAGCCAACATTGAGTGAATTAAGCACTAGTCTTTTGTGGTTAATCTCAATGACACAATAGCATATTCCATAGACCTTTTGAGTCTAGACTTAACATAGGAATGCTCTCATCCCTATTAAGTAAACATTGTTTTCGTTTTTATGTATTTTGAATAAGTCGCCAAGCAAGGAAGCCGTTAACGGAAATTCTCTTCATCCGAAGCCGAGGAATGCCGAACTTCACAATACGGCTAGAATAAGCGTGCGACCGATTTGGAGGAAAGACCTTTAAGGACTCATTCCTAAAACCAAATCTATTGAATTGCAGTCAGACTTCAGAGTCCATACCGGAGGTCCCTGAGGCTCAAATTTTAAAGTCTGTGCCAGTGGAGTCCATACTAGGTGGTCCCTGAGGCTCCCGTTTTGAAAATAATGCTAGTAGATGCTGATGATCCTTATTTCTTACCTCCAAGTTTTGGAATCCAGACTTGGATTATATCAGTCAAAACCCAATCCGTGATCCATATCATTCCTTAAACATAGAATTCTTGAATTCTACTTTTATAACGGATCCTGATTGGAATACTTACCTTATTCACTGAGGTCTTCAGTATCCCTGCCGTATATGGTAAACAAAGAAAAGAAGACAGTCGAAATGGAGCAAGGAAGGCGTTAGAGAATCCTTCTTTCATAATATTCCTTGTCTTTCAAGTCCTTATAAGGACCTATCTCTTTATATAGTCCCTCGGTGGACATACCATTACAATATAGTCCTTTCATGGACATATGATTTTATTAAAATCTCTTTTATGGATACACTATTTTAAAATAGTCCTTTCGTGGACCTGATATTTCAATATAGTCCTCTCATGGACATTATATTCCATCATAGTCCTTTTATGGACATATTATTCCATTGAAATCCCTTGTGGACATGGTATTTTATTATAGTCCTTTAAGGACGTATTGTCTCATTAATAAGTCCTAATGAGGACGTGTCTTTCGACATAAAGTCCCTACGAGGACAATTGTTTATTAACGTCCCTTCATGGACATGTTATATCATAATAATCCCAATTTGGATATATCTTATAGTCCCTTTACGGACTTATATTTCCTTTTAGTCCCTGCGTGGACTAGAGTTGCTTAAAGTCCCTGTGAGGACATCTGTACAGCAAAGCCCCTTTTGTGCGCATGCTGTACCAATATGGTCCTTTTTTTTGACATGTTATTTCATTAAAATCCCCTTGGGGGTACGCTATTTCGAAATAGTCCCTTTGAGGACATGATATTTCATGATAACCTCTATATGGACTTATAATATTTATAGTCCTTATACGGACTTATATTTTTCCTCTTAGTCCTCTGTGGACAAATATATTACTAAAAGTCCTGATTAAGGCGCTATTGTAAATTCCTAATAACTTAGGAAAGTTTTGAAAAATTTTATGTAGGTATTCATTTCGTCCTTTATCTAACAATAGTTTTGAATTTTACTCGAACTTTATCGATCAGCTGAAAATTTCAAAAGATCCTCTTAATGGTATAACCTAGCCTATATGTCTATGAACATGGCTATGATGGTAAACCCCTCTTAAGATAATTAATCTTTGTTAACATCTAAGAATATGTTAACACTCCTGGCAGTGTGGCGTGAGAAACCACACCAGCCGTCAAGGTATTGGACTACGTCCAAGCCTTAAAGCCTATATGATCAGAGTTGATCATGGCAAGTATCATCAATGTGATGATCATAACATAAACATCCATTAGTGGTGAAGTGCCTACGGGCTATATTTGTTGTCTAATAAAGACAATGACAGTTGTAGTCTACGACTCCCTGTCTAAAAATGTTGGACTATGTCTAAACATAATAGTCTATATGATCAATGCGATCATGACTAATATCATCTAATACGATGATCATGTTATTTAACATCCTTTAGTGATGTTTTGCCTACGGGCTATAATACATTGTCCATTTGAGACATTGACATTGTGATCTTTATGATTCCTTGTCTAAGGTGGTGAGCTATGCTCAAGCCAAATAGTCAATATGATTAATGCAATCATGACTTATATCATCTAATATGATGAACCTATTATAAGCATCCATTAGTGATGTTTTGCCTACGGGCCATATTATATTGTCCATTTGTGACAAAGACATTGTGATCTTTACGTTCCCCTGTTCAAGGTAGTGAGCTGTGCTCAAGCCTAATAGTCTATATGATCAATGCGATCATGACTAAAATCATCAGTACGATGATTAAAATTTAAGCATCCCTAATGACGTTTTGCCTAAGGGCTATATTATATTGTCCAATTGAGACAAGGCAATTGTAATCTTTTGTGATTCTTTGCCCAAGGGGGGTGAGCTATGCTCAAATCCCATAGTCTATACGATCATTGCGATCTTGACTAGTATCATCAGTATGATGATCATAATATTAACATCCCTCGTGATGAAATGCCTACGGGCTATACTTTATTCTAGTGTCGATAAGACAAAGATAGTGGTGATCTTTATGATCCCCTATTCAAAATGGTGGGATTATACCCAAACCTAATAGTCAATATGATCGATGTGATCATGACTAATATCATTAGATACGATAGTTATATATAAACATCCATTAGTGATGTTAATTGGTTTACCTTTCTGCCAAATGAATCGTCTTTCAAGACGATGTCAGTTGTAGTCTATGACTCCCTGTCCAAAGGTGAAGAACTATGTTCAAGCCTTAAAGCTCCTGATCTAACAAGATTGCGGCCTATAAGTTGATGTCCTTGTGACAAATCCACAAATTATGTTTCAAGTCATCCATGACAAGCCTCCGTGCTATAATTTGTCGTTCGTGACAAGTTAACATACTAAATGTTAGCATCCCTTATGACAGGCCTTTTGTGCCAGATTTGATAAATGTCCTTCGTGACAGGCCTTAGTGCCATATCCTATAACGTCCTAGAGACAAGGCCATTTGTGCCATATCTAAATGTCATTGCGACAAGGCCTTCGCGCCATATGATTACTTATGTCCTTCATGACTGGGCATTATGCCATACCTTTCTACGTCCCTCGCGATGGGCCTCTGAGCCATAGGTATATATATAAATAATAAAAGTCATGTAAAGCTAGCCTTTGAGCTATTCATAATCGTCCTTGTGACAAAGACAGTTGTGACATTTGATCCCCTGTTAAATAGGTAATGGACTCGCTCCAAACCTTAAATGCCATTGATGGTCCTTTGTGACCTAAGCTAAATGTAATGAATATACATTCAAATAACATTCATTAGGAATGTTTGGAACATAATAGCCTATACGGTTTATGAATGTCGAGGTTGATCTATGTCAGGTCATCAGGATGATGACTAACAATTGTTTAATGTGGTGGTTAGTACCAAGTTTCGAGTATGGCAAACTCGAATAAGGTAGACAACAATCACGATACTATTAATGCGACAAAAGCTAATAAAGCTACAAATGTAAACCTCAATATTAATGGAGTTAATCTCCAAGCTGTGGTTGACACAGCAGTTGGAAAGGCCATGGAAAAGGTCATGAAACAGTTCAAAGAGCCGAATGCTTCTCGCTCTAAATTTTATTCAAAACCACATTCAATTGCTCATGAAAAGAGCTTTGTTAACACTGCGAATGTGAAGGATGAACCAAAGGAGGAGGGTAACTCCCAGAAATCTAAGAAAAAGAGCAAATACGTGCTTAATAAGAACCAACAAAAGTTCGGTAAGGAGCCTGTATGTAAGAACTGCTATAAAAGACACTGGGGACAGTGTCGAATAGATCAAAGACCAAAGCAGTGTGACATCTGCAAAGGAACTGGTCATCAGTCCCATGAATGTAGGGATATAAAGAATGCAGTCTGTTACGACTGTGGTAAGAAAGGCCACATTAGAACTAAATACCATAAAGCTGCCAAAAAGGGTGCAGCTAAGCCTGGAAAGGCTAAGAAGGGAAATGCATGAATTCACCTGATGAATGCCAAGAGGCAGTACATGATGTCATCAAGTACATTCCTTATCATTCACCAATGATAATTTCTGCTAAGTGTCCTATTTTTAATACAGGCAATAATAAGTCTTCATAGACCATAAGCTCAGCAAACTTTTTATTACTCACAAGGTATAACTTACCAATGAAACCATAGTAACCGATTCTTCTATTATCGGCGATGAATCTTTCTGAAAAATCTAAGAGTACTCTTTCTTTGAATAGAGTACGACAATATATGTTATTTTAATTATTTTCCTCATTGATTTTGTCAACTACAAGTGCCAACTATGTATGATAAAAATGCCATATGAGGATTGGCGTAACCTAGTGCGTCCCATAGATTGCTTCCATGCCTGATCAGTATGGAGGTTTAATGCATGGAACCACTAAGATATACCAATGGTCATATTGTACTAAAGTCAACTAGTGGTATTCAAAGAAGATATCCATAATAGAAATGCCTAAGGAGGCATCTCTACTTAAGGCATCCGTGCACTCGTAAAACAGATGTGTCATTTGCATGGCACAAGCGACGGTAAGTGGACCAAGGTCAAAGATTGAGCTACCTCTATCATATTTGGATAACTTGATTTCTTCTCAGTAGAACTACCCTGTTTTACCCCTGAGGGGCAAAGTGAAGTTAGGAATGACATCCTATTAGGAGCTGTATCTGTTACACAAGCTCCATATCGGTTAGCATCAACGGAAATGGAAGAACTAAGGGCTAACCAGATGAGTTTATGAAGAAAGGCTTGTACAACCTAGCTCATTGTCTTAGGAGCTCCGACTATTATTGTTGATAAAGGAAAGCACGATGCAATACGCTTGTGCATTGGTTATTGCAACCTAACTAGGAAATGATTAAGAATCGTTATTAGCTGCCCAGGATCGTCGATTTGTTTGACTAACTATGAGAGTAGATGATTCCTTAAGATTGATTCGGGTTGTAGTTGGAATGACTATCTCACCCTAATTAAGTTCTCCATAACCAGTAGCATTATATAAGCATCAAGGTTGCTCCTTTGGAGACCTTGTTTGGGAGAAAATGTCAACGCCCGTTGTTGGGCAAGAGTTTGGAAAATCCCAATTATCAGAATCTGGGAATTTTCTTAAAGATGACGGATAAGATAATATGAATCCGTAATTGTTTAAAAGCTGCCAGTAATCGGCAGAAGAGCAATGCGAACAAGAGACGCAAATCTCTTAAAGTTCCAAGTAGGGAACAAGACTCTATTGAAAATACCAACATGGAAGGGTACCATGCATTTCGGAATAAAAGGCAAGTTAAGCCCTGGATATATGAAATCATTCGAGATCATCGAATGCGTCGGCAGTATAGCTTATAAGCTAAACTTGCCTAAGGAGCTTAGTGGAATTCACAATGTGTTCCACATCTTTAACTTAAAGAAATGCCTAGCTGATAAATCGCTAGCAATGCCTCATAAAGACATATAGATTGACGAAAGCCTGAGGTTTATTGAAGTACCTATATCGATCAAGGATCGAGAGGTAAAGAAGCTCTGAAGAGAAGCATGTACCTATTGAATAGGTCAATTGGGATACCCGTAGAGGTCCCCAATATAATGCGGAAGTTAAGTCCATTATACGACATAAATTACTTCCATCTTTTTGGGCAAATCTCGGGGTTGAGATTTCTTTTAAGGGGGTGAGGATGTAACATCTCGTAAAATCATGTCCAATGATGTGTTGACACGTGTAATGAACCCTAATAAAGTCAAACGTAGACTGTGAGAGACTAATTTCACCAAAAACAAAAACTATGAATATAGAAGGACTGAAAGTGCCAACATGCCTAAACTAGGCCTCTGAGTGACCTTATACGGTGTCCGTATTCTCAAATGAGCCACTTGTTGGACGAGAGGAACCGTTCGCGTAATTATGTGAAGGTTTGCGCGTCGAAGGGTTAAAAGTGTCAACATGTTAATTCTTACCTCTGAGTGACCTTTTAATAAACCGAAAGCTCCATAATGTTTGATTATATTCTCGGGAATGCCTAATATTGGCTATTCAAGGCTTTTATGCCAAAAAGTGAAGTTGCGCGCAAATTAGTAAGATAGAGGGGTTAAAAGCGTCAACATGTTTAATTACACCTCTGAATGACCTTTTAACAAACCCGAAGCATTGTGATGTACCATCATACTCTCTAGAATGCCTAATATGTGCTACATAGGGCTTTGATGCTATTAAAAGATGATACGCGCAAGTTTTCGCGTTATATGGACCATAAGCGTCAACATTTAAAACTACACTATAAAGTGACCTTTTAACACACCCGGGGCTTCGTAATGATCGATTATACTCTCAAGGATAAGTGATATAAATTTCACGAGGGTTTGATATCGTTATGCGTTGTTTACGCAAATTTCCAAGAATAAGGATTGAAAGCGTCAACAAGACGAAATTAGTATTTTCGGGGATCATTTAACGAAACCGGACCTAGCGGTGATTGATTATACTCTCAAGATCATCTAGAATAAAAGTAAAAGGTATAGGGACTGAACTTGCCATGTTTGAAAGTTAAATGCTGAGTTTGTGAGTCTAGGCGGGCCGCGTAAGAGATCTCTTACTCTTACGCGGGGCGCGTAAAAACCCCCAGATTCGAAAACAGCCTTTATCTCCTGTTTTGTTACCTGCAGCCCAAACATAACACTTAAACTCGATACTAGGGGCTCTCTAATGGTATTGAAACCTAGTTTAACACATGTTATCATCTGATTAACCCTCCCAAACACATGGCATGATCAAAGAACTTCCCAAAACCTATATAAAGGATGAAAGTTCATCCATTTCAATTGCTATTTTCATTCTATAATCCTATCACTCAAACCTGGAGCTTCCAAAGCTGAAGTGGAACCTTTTTCTTAGCAGAAAAGATAGCTAGGACCCTTTGTAAGTGTCTTAGCCCTCTCATTAGTTCAGTTTTATGTTTTAAAAACCGAAAAGTCAAGTTATCGTAAATTAACTTTGACTTTCGGTTTAAACTCTAATGGTCCAGCCACTGATCGAAATGAATGTGGGTATATGACCATAATTAAGTAGATGATTAACCCTTAAAAGGGTACCTCCAAATTCCTTCGTTTGCTTAGTTAATTGTCGGGTCAAACCATTTAGGTAAAAGTCAAACTTGGCATATTTATGAATAATAATTAAAACCAATAAAACCGAGGTTCTAAATTATATTTTAACATTCTAATGACTTGGTAATTAATATTAGAACATGTTTAATCTGTCCTAACCCGAAAATTATCAGTCTAAGGTCAGTTTATAACCGAAAGTCGCAAAAGCTTGACTTTTGCTTTGACTTTCAGTTCTGACCTGATTAAGCTTGATTCTTCCATGTTTTAAGCTTCCATTAGGACCGTATTATAAAGTAGTATAACCCCCTGAAGTTATATTGCTTGGTCCTTAGTAATTTGAATTATATGCACATGTCCGTTATTATGTTTATAAATGCCCATTTCGCCCTTTTGACATATATATGAGAATTTTGAAAATGTGAGAGGACAAAAACCTTTATTACTGATATATGGTTATGTCCCGAAAATTTCACATCAGTTCTTGGTCTCAAACAAGAGTTATGCCCGATATCGTAAATAGAAGCTTCTTATTAATTAAATTGCG
Source organism: Helianthus tuberosus (assembly GCA_030545235.1). NCBI lineage: Eukaryota > Viridiplantae > Streptophyta > Magnoliopsida > Asterales > Asteraceae > Helianthus > Helianthus tuberosus. The sequence goes on along the minus strand of JARYGA010011564.1, from coordinate 30,270 downwards.
ATATCTTGCATAAGACATGTTTAAACTCGGATTTTGATCCAAAACTCATTACCTACTGTTAAGATATTGTTTTTAAGGATTTTTGGAATCTTTGATCAGATTATAAACTGGTCGTATCATAGAGTTCTTGTGTAATTCGGTAAATGACGATAATACCCTTTTCATGCATAAAATGAGATTAACGAATGATTTGAATGCCAAACCTTTTCCTACTGATTTCATACATTAAATAAATTATTTTGAGCATTCAAAACTGATCATTTTAAATCTCAGATTTCCATAAAACACCTTAATTATCGTCAATTAGTGATTTTTACGCTATTTAGGCGCATAGTATGTTTTAAACCATAATTAACACCTAAGACTTGTTGCCAACTGAATTTTTAAACAAATCTTAATATCATTACAGTATGTATAAGTCATGAACTCAAACTTCAGAAAATGTCCTTAAAAGCATATGTGAAATGACCAAAATGCCCTTTCGGGGCATAGTTTGGCCATAATTGGTAAACCTCACATATATATAATATCTTACTAATGTAAAGTGATAAAATAAATATTTTTACTGATTACCAAAGACCAGAACCTCAGCTTGCCTTAAAACCTCTTTTATAAAGGGTAAAATGACCAAAATGCCCCTACAGGACTTAATTTGGTTTTAAATACTTTTTGTGCATATATGTTAACATCCTACTGATATATTAATATATTTTAAGCATAATGACATAAGGGACTTGTATATGGTTCATTTGGTTGCCCGTTACGCATTTACGCGTTCAGATCGGTTTATGTAACTAGTTTACGTAAGTTTACCGAAACGGGTTTAACCTTATCATTTTTTTATCTTAAAATCCGAAGTGTGTTTAGTTTACCCATATTATACAAGTATCCAAACTTGTCGGGTCTAAATCACATTCTATTCCGGTCATCGCTTAATCTAGCGTGTCGTACCGTTTTAGATACTTTAAGCTAGCTGGTCTAAGTCTACAACTTAAATAAGACCGTTAGCATTCTGAATTGGTTATATATTACCATCACTCTAGACTAAAGCCACCCAATAAAAGCTACCTGCATTTAGATAGATTGGATACGACTGAGTTATTATGCTGTGAATCAAATATTAGCTCAGGTAAATACTTTTAACTTATTTTCCCTTATACGGGCTTGGGATATGGTATTATAATAATACCACTTGGTCGGGTATGAAATCATTTAATCGGATTGTGATTAATAAATTTACATAACCCGTTTTAATATGTCTTGTTTGATAACATAAACATTGGTGGTTAATTCGACCGTGTCCTGGATATCCTCGGCTCATTTCATTTGAAAATGGCCACGACCTATGCACGGGGTGTAGGCATACACCTGACAGATGCAAATGCTAAAATATAAACCCACATGTTGGGGATAACTCCTTTGTGGGTTCTATAAGTGGTGAGTCGGTTAATCATAACCGGCTTCCAACCGGCCCCAATTGTAAGACAAACATGTAAATCTGTATACAAGATTATATTTAAATAATTGTCCCAAGTTATAAATGATTTGTGCCATGTGCACTTAAATCAATTTTCATAAATCTTTTCAAAAGAGTCAGTTAATTGTATTTACCAGTGAAAACTGACGTATTTTCAAAAGACTAAGTGGCAGGTACTACTCGTAATAGGCTGGGAGTTGCTCGGTGTCGAAAAAGAGGATCTTGCAAGTCCTCAAAGATGCCATAAAGTCTGCTAAGCTTCATTTTATACATTCTGTAATGATCCACCCGTGGATTTGATATTACAGGCTCGTCTATAATAAATATTTTGATATTTTCAGACAACTGAGTTTGTAATAATATTTTATATTCCAAGACTTCCGCTGTTCTATTCTGTGTATGATTGACCATGATGACATCAACTACGTCACGATACTCCCCACCGGGCCCACCGGTAATATGTGGAAATATCGGGGTGTGACAGGATAGAACCCTCCATTGAGAAGTTCCGGGTGTTTTACCAGTTGATCAGGAATATTGGGTTCTATTCCTTTTGCAAACGAGGCTCTGCTATGAAGATTCTACTGAATCCACCAAAGAGCTTCCATGACTGGAAAATGAAGTTCTTCTTCATCAGGGAAGAAGTTATGCCGATCGCTATGATCTTTCGTGATTCAGACACTATCGAGAAGGAGGAACTTCCTATCCCCAAAGGAGCTAATTGGTATTTGAAACTTACTGCGATGCCTAATCGAATCTTTGGTGAGGAGGTGTTGGTTGCGGTGCAGATGAGTGACAAATGGCCAGAGACCAGTGAAGAAGTACCGGTGCTGAAGTTTGAAGATAGAGGTATGTTGTTTCCTTTTTATCTTCACTTGTAATCCTCTTGCGCCTAACTGTTGGCTTTTTGCGACAGAGGCGCAGCTTTATCAAGCAACCTTTCCCACCTTTGGAGGGTCTATGGGCGTCCGCCCGCTTGAATCTGGAGAGCCCTTCTGGTATGAGCAGATAAAGGGCAACTTCCTCTTTCCCCCGGCTAGAATCTTTGCTAATCCTCCTTCCGCAACTGAAGGTGGGCTACTTCCAAATCCGAGACCCTTGCTTGGCGTAACTTCTGTTGGAAAGGAAATCTTGTATCTTTCCAGCGAGGCGTCCGTGGGCTCGTTGCAAGAAGAGTTGAGCTCATGGTCTAACATCTTTGCTGGTGTGCTGCGCAACTTGGGGGTAGACCCAGAGGAGAGACCCAAGAAGGCTGCAAAGAAGAAGACCAAGAGGGTTACAGTTGATACTGGTGTGACCAGTAAGAAAGGTGGAAGTAGCCGCGCGGCTGCTACAACTGAAGGTAAAGGAACTCTTCGACTTCGACAGAGTAACCTTGCGGATTACGTTGTTGCGAGTGATTCACTGGAGGGTTTGTCCCGTATAGGTGAGAAGAAGAAGAGCAGCGCAGCTGGCTTGAAAAGTTCTGGAAGTGCAGGTTCCAGAATCCCTGAAGCTGGCGTGACCCCTTCTTCGATTGCCTTGGATGAAGAGGAGGAAGAAGAGCATGAAGAAGAAGCTGCTGCCAAGTTGGTGAGCAGTAAAAGATCCAGAGAGGAGGCTGCTGCTGGGGCCAAAGCGGCGTAGAAGGCTAGGGAAGCCCTAGTGATAGGGAAGCAGAGTAGGTTGCGCTCGTTCTACAAGTTCTCCCCAGGTTAGCAGTGGATGTTAATACTTTTATGTTTTCCTTAGTAAATTTTTCTTAACACTTAATTGCTGCAGAGGCCCAGAAGAAAACCCCTGAGAAGGTTAAGGGTGTTGAATTGAAAGACCCGAAGGAGCCGGCTTCGAAGAAGACCAAGATCATCATTAAGCCTCCTAAAAATGTTGAGAAGGAGATTGAGAAGGTGGTTGAGAAGCCTGCGGGCGACAAGTCAAAAGAGACCGAGACCGCTGCTACTACCGAGCAGGATAAAATGCAGGGTCCGGAGGTCGTGCGCATCACGGGGCTTGACCAACCCTTGAAGAGAAAAGAAGTTCAAATTATTAGGCAGAAAGAGCCTGAGGCTGTTAAGCCGACTGAGCCTGCGCAGCCTGATGCCCCCCCCCCCCCCCCCAAGGCTGTTAAGCAAACTATTTTTCAACTAAATCTAAACATTTTTCCAATGTTTCAAACTTTTCTTCAACTTCCTTAACTTTTTACTCAAAACCGTTAGAATCTGGACTAGTTCGGGTTCACTACTCATTCTCTAGTGTAGACCCAGACTGAGAATGGATTCCTAACGACTAGATGACCGATTAACGGGTTGAACATAAAATCCCGTCAAGAACAGTCACCGAATGAACGGGGGTGATTCCCATCCAAACGGATGACTAGGTTTGTTGTGGTCCTGGTGTTTGACACAGGTCATATCGTCTTGGTTCAATCGCTAAGCTATCTAAACTTAGCTGAATCTACAAACTTTTCAACTCGAATAGTCACTCGGACGAGCGACCATCCGATCGAATGGCTATTCGTCCCAGTGACTTGTGTTGCTTAACACTTAAACAATTTCAAGAGTTTCAAAGAATATAGTCTCCACTCGGATTGCCATCCGAGCGGACGGCCATCCGACCGGATGACCGTCCGACAGGATGACCTGAAGGGTAGAGACATTCCATATCTTTTAAAATGCAACAACAAAAACTTCAAAGTTCCATCATACACATAGACATCCATCCCAGACGAATGACCATCCGTCCGAATGGTCATTCGTCCGGATGACCATCCGTCCTGACGGTTATCCGATCGGATCACTATCCGTCCCTAACTCACCGACACGCTATTTTACGCACCATTCAACGCTTAAACTGTCGTACTGTGTTCAGGCTAATTGTCACGGCCCACGTCCCGGTTTCACCCAGTCCAGGAGCTGCGGGACAGAAATCCCGTGGTATCTATTAATTGAGTTGACAGCGGAAGATTTACAGGATCTTTTAAACTTGAAAAGCCCGATTATTTTATTATATAATTTGGGACAAACCCTGTAATTTACAATAGAGGAATTTCACAAGGAAATTCCCTGGTTTACAAAACATGTTTATTCATTTAACTGAGCCACCTCTTCAAGCTTGTTAGTGCTTCGTAGCACGTTTTCCTTGATTTACAGTAGGTCGCCTGAAACATGTTTTAAAATATTTTATCAGCGGGGAAATACTAGCGAGTCACTCAAGTTTAATAAAACGACACATAGTTATAAATTACAGCATAAGAGTGATTACAATGGCTTCTATCTTATTTTTATCTGGCGCCGTGTCACCTCCTGGTGACGACGGTCATACCACTATTGGGTCCTTTCACCCAAGTAGTGATGATTATCACTGTTAGGTCAATGAACCTAACCGTGAGAAATTAGTAATGTGCACAATACCCCACTAGCCAGTGATTCAAGATAACCATGACTTAATCCCTGTAATTATAACCTTTGAAAATATTTGGAGTATTGTAAAACACTTTTGATAAAAGAGAATGACTCACATTGCAGATTTAAACGGGCAGAGTTTTAGCTTACTGATAAGCCTTGTAACCTAATTTAAACAACAATGCACACGAACTAGGTCAGTAACTAATACAACATTTACGATAACTCACGAGATTAAAACCCTCACAACGAATGACAAAGTGCAATACTTAAACATCCATCGGATTGGTTTCAATCGATCGGACATTGAATCGTAGCAGCGATCGAGTTAATACCCTGTATCATAGCAGCGTTTCACTACCGTGAATGTGATTTTTGACTTTTGAGCTGTATTCTTCGTTTTTTGATTGAAATTTCGAGCACAGATGAACTGCTCATGATCCAAGCAATTTATAGCTGAAATATGAGTTTTACGTGGCCCGCGTAAAACTTAACAAGAGTTTACGCGGCCCGTGAGGGCCATCTATTCGTAGACTAGGGCTAGCGTGTCACACCTAGGTCTGCCACGTGTGCGACACGTGGCCTGGGACGCTTATCCGGTCAACACCACTTTGACGCTGCCCGCGTAAGCCTATGCTTATTCTTACGCGGCCCGCGTGAAACCCAGAAATCTTGATTTCTTTGTTTTTCATGCTCATTAGGGTTTCAGGGGTCCGGGTTTTCACTTATGGGTCGTTTTGGGATATTTTTGCAGGTCCTTACATCCTCCCCACCTTAATTAAAATCTCGTCCTCGAGATTTACTGAAATAAGTGAGGATATTTTCGCTTCATCTCCGATTCCAATTCCCAAGTATATTCGGGTCCTCTTTTCGAATCCCACTTGACTTTTACAAGTACCAATCTTTTGTGCTTGAGAAATTTAATCTTTCTGTCTTCTATTTGAAGTGGTTTCTCCACGAACTTCAACTTTTCATTCACCTGGATTCGTCAGATAAACATTTCTTGAGGTTGGATACATGAAATACGTCATGTACCCCAGCTAACTCTTCTGGTAGCTGTAAGCGATAAGCGACTGGTCCTATACGTTGGATTACTGGGAATGGTCCTACGTATCTTGGACTTAATTTTCCTTTCTTACCGAACCGAACTACTCCTTTCCAAGGAGAAACTTTCAATAGTACCTTGTCTCCAACTTGAAATTCTAGCGGCTTGCGTCTATTGTCTACATAACTTTTCTGGCGATCTCGAGCCGTCTTTAGTCTTTCCTTGATTTGAGTGATCTTGTCGGTAGTTTCTTGCACAATTTCAGGACCTGATAATTGGCTTTCTCCTATTTCTTCCCTACAAACTGGAGTTCTACACTTTCGTCCATAGAGTGCTTCAAATGGGACAACTTCGATGCTTGCATGATAACTATTGTTATAGGAGAACTCAATTAGAGGTAGGTGGTCATCCCAGTTTCCACCAAAATATATAACACATGCCCTAAGCATGTCTTCCAAGGTTTGGATCGTCCTTTTTCTTTGTCCGTCTGTTTGGGGATGGTAGGCTATACTTAAATTTAATCGTGTCCCCATGGCTTCTTGGAAACTTGTCCAGAAATGTGAAGTGAAACGACTATCCCTATCCGATACAATGGAGAGTGGGACTCCATGTAAGGATACTACTTCATCTACATACAACTTTGCCAACCTTTCCATACTAAAGGTTTCTTTCATGGGTAGAAAATGAGCTGATTTGGTTAATCGATCCACAATTACCCAAATTACGTCATTACCTTTTCTGGTCTTGGGCAACTTAGTGACAAAGTCCATTGTTATAAGTTTCCATTTCCATACAGGCATTTCTAATTGTTGGAGTAACCCTAAAGGTTTCTGGTGTTCTGCCTTAACTTGTGAACAAGTAAGACACTTAGAAACATATCTAGCTATGTCCTTTTTCATTCCTATCCACCAGAAGTTATTCCTTAAATCTTAGTACATCTTATTGTTACCAGGATGCATGGTATATCTAGATTTATGGGCTTCCTCTAAAATCTTATTTCTTAACTCTCCTTACATAGGTACCCAAATCCTTTTCTTGTGGAATCTCCAAATTCCATCACTTCCTTGCTCTAATTCCTTTATTCGTCCTTTCATACTTTCAGCATCATCCTTGATTGCTGTTTCTTGGATATTTTTCAGTTGTTTCATTAAATATAACTGTAGATTTAATCTAAGAGCACGAACTCGTCGTTGTTTCTCATGATACTTCCAACTTAAGGCATCAGCAACTACGTTTGCATTTCCTTCGTGATATTGAATATCACAGTCGTAGTCACTTAGAATTTCCATCCATCTTCTTTGCCTCATGTTTAACTCCTTTTGCTCAAATATGTATCTTAAGCTTTTATGGTCTGTATAGACAGTAAACTTACTTCCATACAAATAGTGTCTCCAAATCTTAAGGGCGAAAATTATGGCTCCTAATTCTAAGTCATGAGTTGTATAGTTTTCCTCGTGCTTCTTCAATTGCCTTGAGGCATACGCAATTACCTTCTTGCGTTGCATTAGCACACATCCTAATCCTTGCTTAGAAGCATCACAGTAAACTTCAAAATCCTCTGTTCCTTCTGGTAAGGCTAGAATTGGAGCATTTGTTAATTTCTGCTTTAAGATCTTAAAAGCTTCTTCTTGTTTAGGTCCCCATTCAAACTTAACTGATTTACAGGTTAGCTTAGTTAATGTTACAGCTATCTTGGAAAAATCCTTAATAAACCGTCTATAGTATCCGGCTAACCCTATAAAACTTCTAATTTCCATAGCTGACTGCGGGACTTTCCATTTAGTGATCGCTTCTATTTTGGAGGGATCTACGTGAATGCCTTCGTGATTCACCACGTGTCCTAAAATTGTACCTCTTGTAGCCAAAATTCACACTTCGAGAATTTGGCATAAAGCTTCTTTTTTCTTAACAAAGTTAAGAGTACATGCAGGTGCTTACAATGTTCCTCCTGGCTTTTGGAATAAATGAGTATATCGTCGATGAAGACAATTACAAATTTATCCAAGTACGGTTTATAGATCCTATTCATCATGTCCATAAATGCTGCAGGAGCATTTGTTAACCCAAAGGGCATGACTGTAAACTCGTAATGACCATACCTAGTTCTGAAAGCAGTTTTAGGTATGTCTTCTTCCTGTACCTTCAATTGATGATATCCGGAGCGTAAGTCTATCTTAGAAAAGTATCTAGCTCCTTGCAATTGATCAAAAAGATCATCAATCCTAGGTAATGGGTATCAATTCTTAATGGTAACCTTATTCAATTCCCTATAATCGATACACATTCGCATCGAACCATCTTTCTTTTTCACAAACAACACTGGCGCTCCCCATGGGGATGAACTAGGTTGTATAAATCCTTTGGTTAGTAGTTCATCTAACTGCTTTTTCAATTCTAACATTTCGGTGGGTGCTAACCAATAAGGTGCCTTGGCTATCGGTGTAGTTCCAGGAATTAGATGAATTCTAAATTCTACTTCCCTATCAGGTGGTAATCCAGGTAGTTCTTCTGGGAATACCTCTGGGTATTCTGATACTACTGTAATTTCTTTAAGTTCCTTATCTTTAGTGTTAATGATTACCGAAATCATATACACTATTCCTTGTTTTCTTGAATAACTGACCAACTTCATTACTGAAATGAATTTCAGTGGCTTATGCGGCTTATCTCCTGTAATCACCACTAATTCTCCTGTGGGTGTATGAATTTCTATGGAATTTTTATCACAAAGAATTCGAGCATGGTTGGCTACTAACCAATCCATTCCTAACACAATATCAAATCTGGCTAAGTTCATAGGTAACAAATTTGCAGAAAATTTATGACCTAAGAGTTCTATCTTTCCTTCTAGCAAAACCTTATCTATGTTAACAGAATTCCCATCTGCCATTTCGACTGTAAAAATCTGCCTAAGGTTGGTTAAGGGTGAGTTAAGAGCTTGGCAGAATGAAGTATTTATAAAACTCTGGTTTGCACCAGAGTCAAATAATACTTTTGCATAGACGTCGTGAACTAGGAACGTACCAGCTATCACGTCAGGGATTAGTTCTGCTTCCTGAGTAGTCAGTTGGAAGGCTCTTGCGTTCTTTTTGTTAGTTCCTTCTGCAGGTTTGGATTTGTTGTCAGCTGGTTTAACCAATTTCGGGCAGTCTGGCCTAAAATGTCCAGCTTCTCCACAGTTGTAGCAGATTGTTGATTTCTTCCTCCTGCAGTCTTCCTCTTGATGCCCCAGAATTTTGCAGAAATTGCAATACCCTTTGCATCTACAAAAATTCTTTCTTTTGCAGGTATTGCAAAATGGAACAGTGGAAGATTGCCCAGTTCTCTTTTTCTTGAAATTACTTCTGTTACCCATACGGAATCCTTGGGTAATTTTCTGGGCCACTTCCTTTTTCCGGTTTTCTTCTCTTGTGCGTACCAGCCCGTCAGTTAGGGTGTTAGCTAATTCCACAGCATCGTCAATAGTGCGGGGTCTTGCAGCTTTGACGATATCCCGAATCTCGCCAATCAATCCCCAAATATAGCGGGAAATAAGCACCGGTTCTGGCGAAGCCAGGGTTGGTACCACTCTCGCATACTCGAAAAATGTCAAAGTATACCCTCGACAGTCTATATCCACCATCCGGTGGTTCAAGAATTTATTCGCCATTTGTTCTTTCTCATATTCGGGACAAAATTTTCTTTCTACTAGCCGCTTAAATTCTTCCCAACTCATGGCATAGGTCACATTACTTCCTTTGGCTTGAAGTACCGTATTCCACCATTCTAGCGCCCCTTCTTTAAAAAGATGCAACGCGTACATGACCTTGTCTTCCTCAGCACATTTACTTATTTCGTTTACTACTTCGGTTTTCTCTAACCAACGCAGCGCTGCAGTCGCCCCTTCATTGCCTGCGAACTCAAGAGGTTTACAGGCAAGGAATTCCTTGTAAGTGCAACCAAGCGTTGCAGTTTTCATTTTCTTAAGAAATGGGGCTTGCATCCCATCATTATTGTTATTATTATTATTGTCGCCTCCTCCATTTACGCTATTACTAAAGTTGTCTTCATGAGTACGTTTGCTAGGAATAATTTGTTGAGGTTCAACTGGATTTCGGGCAGCAGCAAGGATTGCTGGAATAGCATTGGCTATTCCCTGAGCAACGATATTCTCGATATCTTGCCTATTCAGAAATTGATCTTCATGGTCTTGCTCAGATTGATGCACTTCATTAACGGGTTCATTACCAGCGTGTTCCATCTGGTAATTAATTTATATAAGTGATTAGCATAAAATAATTAACAACCAAACATAACAAAACAATCGCACATAATCATGTCAACACGTATAGCCAAAATTGTCGATTTTTCGACGTTCGATATTTTATATATTATTATAGGCATCCGTACACACTGGTTATCTTACAGAAGTTTTATTTTTGAGTTATTTCACATAATTATATTTTTATGATTATATTATTATTATTATTATTATTAAACACGCATTCTCACAACCACATACGATCCCGTCAGCTGGCACTTTAGAAATGATGTTCTCTTTCGTCGTACTTCCATGAGATTCTTTCTCCCTCATCCCTAATTCAGTTTCCCGCATCAATTAGCTCTTCGCGATAGTGGCGGAGTTCAGCCAAGTTCTCAGAGCTCATAGGTGGGTGTAGTGGAGGCTCCGTATCAAATTGGGAGAAAAAGGTATTAGGGTTATTTAGGAGATTTTGAAACTGCCAGTAAGCGGTCCACCATTCCTCTAGCTCTCCTAGAGGTCGGGGGTTAACAAGGGGATCAGGAATAGCAGGTTCCAGATTGACTGGAAGTTAGGCTTCAGCTGGGTAATTAAAAAGAGTCTCATCGGCAGGTCCGATGAGGTCGCTATTTGCTAGTTGGCGGTCCAGCTCTTCCCAGGGTGGCATTTCTGGAGCTTGCCCTGAACTCTCCCAAATCTCTATTCCTTTGCCCTTCTCTTTAGGATCTTTAGTCTTTATAACCTTTTGTGTTGCTGGCCTCTTCCTACGCACATGCCTCCAGCCTACAAGTCTTCTTCTTTTCTTCGGTTTAGGTTTTTCCTGAGGTTGGGCTTGAAATACCATTGGCTCTTTAGTGTCAGCCTGGTAGTCAGCAAAGGTACTGGTGATATCCATATCTGAACAATGGATAGAAAAGTTTTGAAGTGCTTCTGATAGTTCATTCATGCTGTTAACATACATGATGAACATACAAAAATTCTAAGTTAAAATTTGGTAAATTAAATTCTCACAGAATCACAGAAGGGCAATTAGAAAAATTAAATATTAATTACAAATATCTAACTTATATAAACCATTTGACTAAAACAAAATATTGCGATATATATCTATTATAAATTACAACTGAAATTCGAAATATACTAGTGGTTATCTAATGGATGAAGTTCTTTTAAAGTTTCTGGCTCGTAGGTGGCATAGGTGCTGGTACTGGTATGGCGATTCAACTATAAGTTAGCATTTACTGCTGTAGTGGCTAACATGTAGAGATTTTCCCATTGTTTGTCTACTTCATCTTCCCATGGTGGGTTATTACCTATTTCCTGAGTTTCCTTGTTAATCATCACTCCTTTTGGTTGTGACTTCTTTATTTTCTCTTGACTTTTTCTAATAATCCAACTTCTTTTCTTAGGGGTAAGTGGTTTCTCAAACTGTGCCTTACGGATAAATTTCCCTTCCTTAGTATCTGCTGAGTATCTTGAGGAATTTGGTTGAAATGAGGTTCCCTTATCTTTGGGAAATTGGCCTGTAATAATCTCACCTAGACCTTATTGGCCATTAATAATCCCACTTCAGAATATTCCCCCCACTAGTCCCACCTTTCACCTATTTTTCCTACAATGGTCCCCCGTTAAAAAAACTTAATGGAATTAAGTTTTTTTCAAATTACAAACAGATTTTTTAGGGCTTTTGATTAGAACGACGATACGAGTCCATTGATGTAAAACTTACCTCGAAACGGTGCTCCAAACGATGAAAACGACGCTTTAATTCGGGTGTTTAGATTTCCAATTAACCAAAATCAAGTCACTTGGAGCACCATTTCGAAGTAAGTTTTACATCAATGGACTCGTATCATCGTTCTGATCAAAAGCCCTAAAAAATTTGTTTGTAATTTGGAAAACAGCTTAACTCCGTTAAGTTTTTTTAACGGGGGACCATTGTAAGAAAAATAGATGAAAGGTGGGACTGTTGGGGGGAATATTCTGAGGTGGGATTATTAATAGCAAATAAGGTCTAGGTGGGATTATTACAGGCCAATTCCCCCTTATCTTTTGGTGAACTATCTAATTGACGATAGATGTCCGAAATTCTTTGCTTACCCATACTGTAACATAAAGCACATACTCACATAAATTATTTCCTAATACAGAAATTAAAACTTAAGTGTCAGCAGAACACTTCTTTGGCTTGAATCAGTGGCATGGCTCTGATACCACCTTTTTCTGTCACGGCCCACGTCCCGGTTTCACCCGGTCCAAGACCGCGGGACAGAAATCCCGTGGTATCTATTAATTGAGTTGACAGCGGAAGATTTACAGGATCTTTTAAACTTGAAATTTGCCCGATTATTTTATTATATAATTTGGGACAAACCCCGTAATTTACAATAGAGGAATTTCACAAGGAAATTCCCTGGTTTACAAAACATGTTTATTTATTTAACTGAGCCACCTCTTCAAGCTTGTTAGTGCTCCGTAGCACGTTTTCCTTGATTTACAGCAGGTCGCCTGAAACATGTTTTAAAATATTTTATCAGCGGGGAAATACTGACGAGTCACTCAAGTTTAATAAAACGACACATAGTTATAAATTACAGCATAAGAGTGATTACAATGGCTTCTATCTTATTTTTATCTGGCGCCGTGTCACCTCCTGGTGACGATGGTCATACCACTATTGGGTCCTTTCACCCAAGTAGTGATGATTATCACTGTTAGGTCAATGAACCTAACCGTGAGAAATTAGTAATGTGCACAATACCCCACTAGCCAGTGATTCAAGATAACCATGAGTTAATCCCTGTAATTATAACCTTTGAAAATAATTGGAGTATTGTAAAACACTTTTGATAAAAGAGAATGACTCACATTACAGATTTAAACGGGCAGAGTTTTAGCCTACTGATAAGCCTTGTAACCTAATTTAAACAACAATGCACACGAACTAGGTCAGTAACTAATACAGCATTTACGATAACTCACGAGATTAAAACCCTCACAACGAATGACAAAGTGCAATACTTAAACATCCATCAAATTCACGACAAATGACAAAGTATAGCCCTAATGTGGGCAGCACTTAAACATCCATCAGATTGGTTTCAATCGATCGGACATTGAATCGTAGCACCCTGTATCGTAGCAGCGTTTCACTACCGTGAATGTGATTTGCGACTTTTGAGCAGTATTCTTTGTTTTTTGATTGAAATTTCGAGCACAGATGAACTGCTCATGTTCCAAGCAATTTATAGCTAAAACATGAGTTTTACGCGGCCCGCGTAAAACTTAACAAGATTTTACGCAGCCCGCGAGGGCCATCTATTCGTATACTAGGGCTAGCGTGTCACACCTAGGTCAGCCACGTGTGCGACACGTGGCCTGGGACGCTTATCCGGTCAATACCACTTTGACGCTGCCCGCGTAAGCCTATGCTTATTCTTACGCGGCCCGCGTGAAACCCAGAAATCTTGATTTCTTTGTTTTTCATGCTCATTAGGGTTTCAGGGGTCCGGGTTTTCACTTATGGGTCGTTTTGGGATATTTTTGCAGGTCCTTACACTAATCTCTCAGCGCTCCCTTAAATCCAAGACTGTGTTTATTCGTTAAACACGCTCTGTGAGTATACTCGATCCCTTTTTGCTTTAAGCACTTTTGGGTGTTACATACGTTAATTATATCAAAATCACAATCGACACACAACGAAAACACTTTTATACGCTAACCGCTCTTCATGTATTACGTGTTATTCGATGAATGCTAGTATGTTATGTTTACACAGTCATTGTTGCCTAACACCTTAGCAACGATAGTACTATAGTTTGGACTCAGCACCTGTCGTGGACAGGGGTTGTTAAGGGCTTTTCTTCACGTGTCACAATGGTGATATGTGTTACGCATTTTACAACTCGCAGTCACGTCTGTGCATATTTCATTGTCGATAACTTACCTGCTTCACAACTATACGTGTTACATGCTGGTTATGCGTAAATCGCTTTCGCTACTATTATACCATTAACTTGTATGCTCACCTTTACACTATGTGTATTGACTGTTATTTTAACGTATGTGACAGGTGTTTAGAATGCTTGCTCTGTTTGCTAGAATCGAGCTAGGGGAGTCTAGAAACAAATTTAATAAAATCGGAGTTGTTGATGTGTGCAAAATGCAACATATAAATTTCATCAAATGAGGCATAAAACTAACCCTTTTTTAGTACTAATGTTGGAAAAAGTGTGCTTTTGTCTTCCTTTTGTATTTTCAGGATTAAATGAGCTTAAATGAACAAAAGAAGCAAAAAGGCAGCTAAATCTAACAAAAATACAAGAAGAGGGATAAATGTGGTATGCCCGACCCCCCAACAGCATCTTCCCAAGCAAAACAAGAAAACAGAAGGCTGAACACGCCCCGTGCTCACTGAGCACGGGGGCGTGCCCAAGTGTCTGCAGAAAAGACAAAGCTGTAGAAGCTTCTATCACCCACTACGGGGGCGTGCCCAACGGATACGGGGCCGTGGTCAACTCTAAGATTCGCAAAATCTGAGGAAATCTTGATAGTACAGATACGCTTCTGCACACGGGGTCGTGCCCAGCGGACACGGGGGCGTGGTCAACTAATGCAGACAAACTGCAATTAATGAAGAAAGAGAAGGAAGATGGACACGGGGCCGTGCCCGAGCTGCTGTTCAGGCTATAAATATGGGTGCTTGGCTCATTTGCAAGCCATCCCTTGGCAAACCACATCGCTCACACTACACCCACCCTCCACCACCATCACAACCCACATCCACCACCATCATCCATCATCCATCATAGAGTGTGTGTAGTAGTCTCAGGATCCAAGATTGATCGTAAGAGTTCTTGACAATCAAAGGCATGTTTGCCTAAGTCTCTTACATCACTTGGTGAAGACAAGTGTCTAGTGTAATACTTTTTATTTTTAATCTTTTCGCACTTTTTATTTGGTTATGTATTAATGACTTTAATAATTAGTTTCTTATGTTGAAGGTGATTCTTCCTTATCGTTTGTCCGTGGTGTCTTGGCATTATTTTACTGTCTATATAAAATAAAAGATTTTCACCATTCATATCTCCACGGTCTATATGGAGATATGTTGGCTACCTGGTCGGGGGTTAAGGGAACGGTTTAGTAAGAGTCTTGCCTTGTTCAGTGTATAGATCCTGCAAGGACCTGGGTCAAATTTAGTAGGACCTCCTTCAATACCCACCGGTATTGGATGGCGGGGGTCTAAACTCTTTGATCCCCTCATATGTAAGCTACTATTAATACTTTAACCCGGCTACATAGGACTGTATCCCTGCTGACTCAGACTACTTAGCAGAGGGTAACGTCACCTTCAAAAGAGGGGCCTACCACATTATGCATTAATAACTTAATTAATTATCTTTCAATAATCCGACCCTTTAGGATTGTATCCTTGCTGACTCAAACTACTGGGTTGAGGGTAACGTCACCTTCAAAAGAGGGGCCTACTACAATAACTAAGATAATCTCTTAAAAAGTGCAAAAGTGCAGAAATAATCAAAGGTTACACTATACACGAGTCGGATCCAAGTGATTCATCTTGTCTATCTGTTTTATTTTTATTTTATTTTTCAGCATTTTAGTTAGTTTTATTTTTCTAGTTTAAAAAACCTTTTTTCTAAACTTTTGATGTGATTAGACGTTGAGGATAAACCGGTACTAAAAGCTCTTGTGTCCTTGGACGACCTCGGTATCTTACCAACACTATACTACGCTCACGATGGGTGCACTTGCCCATATGTGTGTTTAGTGTTAGTAAATATCGTGTTTTATAAATTTAAAACTTGGCTAAAAGGTGTAAAGGGCTTAAAATATACATTAAATCTATACGACACTTCACACGCATCAAGTTTTTGGCGCCGTTGCCGGGGACAAAAGGATTTTAAGAAAGTTAGGAATCAACGGCCTAATCGTTTTTCTTATTTTTCTACTTTTTTAGGATTTTTCTTAGATTTTCAGCTTCTGCAGAACTCAGCACGGGGCGTGCCCGCTGAACACGCCCCCGTGCCCAATTTTTGGTACTGGCAATCGAGGACGAGATTTAAAATAAGGTGGGGAGAATGTAATATTCCCAAAATTTTTATTTATATAAATTATATAAAAACTTATGTTATTAAATGGATGCATCATGGGTAAATTGACTAATAAAAATATAAGGTGTTTTGGGCAAACGTAGGAACCATTTAATAATTATAATCATAAAAATACATTATATTTGAACCTACTCTATTTTTAATGAAACTTAGACCCAAATGTAGACAAAAATATTCTCGTTCTAATGGCATATTTATTATTTTATAAAACGTCATATTTTAGAAGTTATAAGCACCAGATGAGTGAAGCCGTTAAATTAATTATATTATATATATTAAATAAAATAAAATAATCAAACTATAAATGTAAATGCATGACATGTAAGTATAAGATTTCAAATAGAATTATGATTCAGTATGTTGGATACGTGTAAATCAATATCTACAAACTAACATTTAATGAGTAACTGTACGTGGCCGATATTCGCGTGGACTTCAAGCTAAAGGTTCAACTATAAATGGAAGGCAGTCATTCACATTCCATTTTGCTTATTCCTTTTCTTTGTCTCAAACGTATATCTCTATTTTCTTTAATAATTCACTACAAACCCATGCTCCGTTTTAAATATTGTAGCCCCTGATCACCGATACCCTGTCCAAGTGACGTAGGACCCCGTAACGTATGTCAAGGCTCTGCCTAAATTCGTTGGGGTTCTGTCTCGTGACGTAGGGATAAAGTAGAATTGGGTCACTATACTTAAAGTGAGTGCACTATATATATTTTATTAAATAACCTAAGAGTTATACCTAAAATAGATCAACCCTTCAAAATATTTCTGACACCCCTAATATATTTTTTAAAATATTCCAAACTGTTCCAAACTACACCCCATACACGAATACTAGCCTCAAATATATTAGATAGTATTAAAAATAAATAAAAACTTAATATTTAAGTTGAGGCGGGCCGCGTAGGACCCCACCCCAACCTTACGCGGGCGGTATGAAGGTGTAGATCTGATTTCGTTTGATTCCTTAAGTTAAGGCGGGCCGCGTAAGCTACCCTTAACACTTACGCGGGCCGTGAGAGTCCCAAAAGGTGGCGCAGCCTGGTGCGGCCACGTGGCCCAACACCCGGCAGGCCTACTCGATGACTCAGCCAAGCTACACGTTGATCCGGAGTCAACGCGGGCCGCGTAAGCCCAGCCCTTACCTTACGCGGGCCGCGAGAGGACCAAATTCAGCAACTATATATAGAACGCATCAGATTTCATTTCAATTCGTTCATTCTTCGATTCTCAAATCATAATTTCTTATAGTAGAGATAATACGCGGGTATTATACCCCCTAATTAGCAAGTTTCTGCTCCGTTGTAAGTATTATAACCCCAGTTTCATAATAGATACGCTGCCCGATTGATTTAGGGTTCCGTAACAACTGTCGTGGTTCTGCCCGACGTAGTTGTTGGAATACCGTCTCGGGGAGGGTATCGTTAATATTTTCAAAGGGTTATGATACTAACCTATGTACATTTGTATAAATTATAGATTATATCCAGGAAACCCTTACGCGAAGTATAAGATAGCAATGTGAGTTTATCCTCTTTTTGTTAACCTTTTTGGAATGTTTTACAAAACCTTAAATGTTTTACAATGTGATTAAGCGGTGATTGAGTCTTTGTAGTTCTTCAATTACTGCCGGTATTATGGGGTTTTGTATACAAAATTTACTACGAGTAGTAGTAAGTCTGAATGACAGTGCATTACCATTGGACGACGAGTTAGCCAATGGGTAATTTGACCATAGCCATAGATCCGGTCGAGTGGCAAATACTGAATGAGTAATTGTGTAGAAATAAACAATGTGATCGCTCTCAATACTGTTTAAAATTGATAAAATGTTTCTTGATTAAACTGGGATTCACTCACCAGTATTTCCGACTGACAAATGTTTTTAAAACGCATTACAGGTAACACAATGTGAACAGCCAATTAATGAAAGCCAGCTGGAGAGCACTGAAGGCTTGGGAAAATGTGGCTATAAAAGTTACCTAATAAACAATGTTTTTAATTCAATAAAATAGGGTTTGTCCCTATAAATGTATTGTAATAAGAAACTTGGGTTTTGCCCATGTTATTATTAATATA
The DNA here is from genome assembly GCA_030545235.1 of Helianthus tuberosus. Taxonomy (NCBI): domain Eukaryota; kingdom Viridiplantae; phylum Streptophyta; class Magnoliopsida; order Asterales; family Asteraceae; genus Helianthus; species Helianthus tuberosus. Next base: position 11,907 of record JARYGA010011564.1, on the reverse strand, counting down.
AAAGAAGGTGATTTTACTCTGATAAATATTTCCTAACTACGGTCCTGATGTAAATTCCGCTGCGAGATTTAATAACCCTGATACCACCGAAACTCTGTGATCGCGTCCGCCCGTTCCCGGGGATCAGGGATCGGGGGTTGCGACACAGTAAGCTGAACACGGGGCTGTGCCCACTCAACACGCCCCCGCGCCCAAGTTTCAGTTACTGAAAACAGAATCGTAAGATCCCGACGGTTGGTAATTTCTGACACAAACATGAGTGATACTGATATTTTTTACTTTCGGCACTCTTATGGTACATGGTGTCAAATATGTGGTGGCCCTCATAAAGAACTAGAATGTTATTTTCTAAATTATAAGCCCCATTATATAGACCCATCGTTTTCCTGTAGCCTTAAGAGGGGCGAAAGTAAAAATAATCCCTATCTCTCCCTCGAATGCTCTCAACCAGATCTTCTAGGAGAATACTTCTTGACGAATTATTTCAATTAGAGGATTTAATTCTTAATTGGATAAAGGAACTTGAAAAGGATTCCATTAATCTCCCTCAAGAAGATACCCAAGAAGAATTATTGGGATCGCATTCGAATAAAAACAACTTCGTTGTTCCCGAAATCACCTCTAACTCTAGCGAGGACTTGAGCGATAGTCGTCCCTGTGTTGATTGTGCCGTGAAGGACTCTCCATCGATTTCGTTCGGTGCATATATAGACCTGAGCGATTCGGCATACACCTTCTTTAACGAGAGCCCGGGAAAGGGTTGGACTTGTCCACCTACATTTAGCATAGGAATCACCCTCACCGACAGCCTCTTGCGTTCTTGTCTTAGTCTAGAGCAATTAAGGTATCTCAGGCACTTTGGGGTTGTTCCATCCAGTAAGGAACCACCCGATCTGAATGAATTTCTTAGAAATAGACGCAACTTCATAAATAGCCTCTCGACACGGGGCCGTGCCCAGGTCAACACGCCCCCGTGTCCACCAAAAGATTCCTTTCTGACTTCTCATCAGAATACGGACAAAATGTGTCAGAACTTTGTCTGCACACGGGGCTGTGCCCAGCCGGCACGGGGCCGTGTGCAGCGTGCTGTCGTTTTCTATAAATGCAGCCAAGAATCCTGCACATTTGGACCATTCCAAGGACAGAGATTTGGGGAAATCTTCTCACATACCATCCTAGGTATGTTCTAAAAGAAGTTTCTTAACAACCTTCTTGTCCTTTCCTCTTATAACCATTGCCTTCTTCTCCATTTTACCTCAACACCTCCATTAGAGCTTGAAATTACCATGATTCCAAGCTTTGTTGTGATGTTTGTTAGGTTTTTGTTCAAGGAATCTTGTTAAATATAAGTTTTGCAACATTGTTTTAAGTTATTTCTGCTCAAAAATGCTCTAAAAGTTGGAAAAATAATTTAAAACTCCAAGATTCCTTGTTCTAATAATCTGCAGAAAGGTGAACACGGGGCCGTGTTCGAGGTTACTATTTCATTAAAAATAAACTCTTTTCAGTTTATTTTCGTAGAATGTCGAGCCAAAACAGTGGAACTTCTTCTGCACACTCCAGAAACAGTCGAAGGGAAAGAAGGCCTTCAATTGAAGCAACTCTCGTACGCTACGTAATGGCATTACGTGAGGTGCTTGATGAGATGACATCGGTAGAGGAGGTCCTTATAGACCGTATAAATTATCTTACGGTGGGGTTGGAAAACAGTTTTCAAGAGATCAACCTCTTGCACCAGAGGTTGAACATTCTTGTGACACCTCCCATGGAACCGATCCACCCTCAAGAGGATTGGAACCTGACACTTAGAGTCAACAATCCTACCGGATGGGATGACATTCCAGCGAAACCCCCTCTTGAAGATCTACAAGAAGTCCCGCTGGAAGTTGCACCCCCTCAAACCAATGCTAATGAGCCCGCTTTTCTTCTCTCAAGGGAGATAGAGGAATGGCTCGCCGACGTGTGAGGGACCCATGCCCGGAGGAAGAAGTTCTTCGATACCAATTCCAACCGAGAGAATTATCTTTTCGGAAATTTTGATAATAGAATAAACTTTAGGCTAGAATTTCTTGGTTTAAACTTCTTGTGTTTCTTTTGAGCTATTTATCTAGAATTTTAACTTAATAGGACTATTATGTAATTCTCTCTATTTAATGGAATGACGGTTTTAATTGGGGTTTGGATGATGTTGTAATGGATCAAAACACACTCGGGATGATGAAGGATACTAAGGGAAACTTGAACCAGCACCCCATGCACAAAAATAGGGCCATCCGACTAATGTTTCTTCATTACAGCAAGTTCAGCACGGGGCCGTGCTCACCCAACACGCCCCATGCCCAACCATCTGCAGAAAATGCCCAGTTCAGGTAACTGGACACGGGCCGTGCTCACCCTGCACGCCCCCGTGTCCAGGCTTCTGTTTCTTTTACTCAATTTCTGTTACTGGCGATCTGAACACGGGGCCGTGCCGGGACACCACAGGGCCGTGTCCAGACGCCCAGTAACATAAAATTTTGCTTTTCACACCTTTTTACAAGTCCAATCAACCTAAAAACTTATTTTTGGGACACATTGAGGACAATGTGTAATTTAAGTGTGGGGGGGATGCTAAAACCTTGAATTTTGCAAGTCCAAATTACAAGCCTTACACAAAACTCTATTGGAACCGCTAAACACCCCAAATTTTTTCAAAAATCTTTCATTTTTCTTACTTGTCTAGGTTTAAATTGGGAATTTCAAATTTCTAAAAAGGTGATATTTTTACAAATTTACAACCGATAGCGTCGTGATAAAAAGAACCAACATAAGAAAATTATGAAACGGCATGACAAACCTAGTTAAAATTGGATTATATATACTTGATCACATAAAAACCCATTCCCACAAAAAGTGAGTTTTGAGCCTTTATTGAGCATACAAATACACATCTTTAAACTAAATGCTCATTTTTCGTTTCTTGTGTGAATAGCCGCTTGGTTCTTACAACTCTAGAACTTGCCATGACGATACATTCCCGGTCCTTACCAACTTAAACCCGAGTAAGTAAATGACAGAGGCATTAGGACTAACCCTTTTTATTTCTACACCATTGTTTTTCTTTTTTTTTTTTACCACCTACCCAAAATCCCCCTAGTTAACCCCTTTGAGCCTAAACCTTTTCATTTCTTAACCCAAAACAAACACCCTTTTCACCCACCAAAACCCTTTTTCATTTTAAACCCTTTATTTTAGTAACAAAGCTCGGTTTTTGTGTGACTTTCTTTTATTGAAAAAAAAAGAAGAGAAAAATGAAGTTTGCAATAAACAAACAAAGCTCACAAAAAGAAAGCTTGTTTGAGAAATACTTCATTGGAATAAAAAGTCACAAAAACAATATGTTTTCCAAAAACCGACGCTTTTTACGCCTTTTCACCCTTTTCTACTAACCACTAACCCAACCACCTACCTTTAACCCAAGCCTAACCCTTCACCCCCAAATGATATTTACAAAGGTATATAGTTAAAAAGGAGGAGGATTGATTGCTTGGCAAGCTTATGGTAGAAGTAAGTTCCATGCCGCTCTCGAGTGTTTCACAAAAATACATCTTCGGCCGAGTGTTGAGTGATCCCCCGTGAGGTATGTGAACTTGTATATAAATGGAATTTTAAAAAGGCATGTTATGCCCTAATAAGTAATTTATCTGATGTAATGTTTTAAATAAATCATGACGAATAGGATTGTAAATAAATAAAAATAAAACTTAATAAAGAATCTTGGAAATTCCGACACACTATGACAAGCCCAAAACCTTCTCTTCTACCCATTCTATTTGGGAGTGTTAAGCCACATTATAAAGAGTTTTGTTTGAGGACAAGCAAAGATTCAAGTGTGGGGGTATTTGATGTGTGCAAAATGCAACATATAAATTTCATCAAATGAGGCATAAAACTAACCCTTTTTTAATACTAATGTTGGAAAAATTGTGCTTTTGTCGTCCTTTTGTATTTTCAGGATTAAATGAGCTTAAATGAACAAAAGAAGCAAAAAGGCAGCTAAATCTAACAAAAATACAAGAAGAGGGATAAACGTCGCATGCCCGACCCCCCAACAGCATCTTCCCAAGCAAAACAAGAAAACAGAAGGCTGAACACGCCCCATGCTCACTGAGCACGGGGGCGTGCCCAAGTGTCTGCTGAAAAGACAAAGCTGTAGAAGCTTCTATCACCCACCACGGGGGCGTGCCCAGCGGATATGGGGTCGTGGTCAACTCTAAGATTCGCAGAATCTGAGGAAATCTTGATAGTACAGATACGCTTCTGCACACGGGGTCGTGCCCAGTGGACACGGGGGCGTGGTCAACTAATGCAGACAAACTGCAATTAATGAAGAAAGAGAAGGAAGATGGACACGGGGCCCTGCCCAATGGACACAGGGCCGTGCCCGAGCTGCTGTTCAGGCTATAAATAGGGGTGCTTGGCTCATTTGCAAACCATCCCTTGGCAAACCACGTCTCTCACACTACACCCACCCTCCACCACCATCACAACCCACATCCACCACCATCATCCATCATCCATCATAGAGTGTGTGTAGTTGTCTCGGGATCCAAGATTGATCGTAAGAGTTCTTGACAATCAAAGGCCATGTTTGCCTAAGTCTCTTACATCACTTGGTGAAGACAAGTGTCTAGTGTAATACTTTTTATTTTTAATCTTTTCGCACTTTTTATTTGGTTATGTATTAATGACTTTAATAACTAGTTTCTTATGTTGAAGGTGATTCTTCCTTATCGTTTGTTCGTGGTGTCTTGGCATTATTTTACTGTCTATATAAAATAAAAGATTTTCGCCATTCATATCTCCACGGTCTATATGGAGATATGTTGGCTACCTGGTCGGGGGTTAATGGAACGGTTTGGTAAGAGTCTTGCCTTGTTCAATGTATAGATCCTGCAAGGACCTGGGTCAAATTTAGTAGGACCCCCTTCAATACCCACCGGTGTTAGATGGCGGGAGTCCAAACTCATTGATCCCCTCATATGTAAGCTACTATTAATACTTTAACCCGGCTACTTAGGACTGTATCCCTGCTGACTCAGACTACTTAGCCGAGGGTAACGTCACCTTCAAAAGAGGGGCCTACCACATTATGCATTAATAACTTAATTAATTATCTTTCAATAATCCAACCCTTTAGGATTGTATCCTTGCTGACTCAAACTACTGGGTTGAGGGTAACGTCACCTTCAAAAGAGGGGCCTACTACAATAACTAAGATAATCTCTTAAAAAGTGCAAAAGTGCGGAAATAATCAAAGGTTACACTATACACGAGTTGGATCCAAGTGATTCATCTTGTCTATCTGTTTTATTTTTATTTTATTTTTCAGCATTTTAGTTAGTTTTATTTTTCTAGTTTAAAAACCTTTTTTCTATTTGATTAGACGTTGAGGATAAACTGGTACTAAAAGCTCTTGTGTCCTTGGACGACCTCGGTATCTTACCAACACTATACTACGCTCACTATGGGTGCACTTGCCCATATGTGTGTTTAGTGTTAGTAAATATCGTGTTTTATAAATTTAAAACTTGGCTAAAAAGTGTAAAAGGGCTTAAAATATACATTAAATCTATACGACACTTCACACGCATCAGTTGTCGAAACTATTTATTTGTCTATGAGATACATTGTCTGTAATAACTGTTTTATTTGATATGTTATGGTATGGGACATAATGTTAAATATCTGGTAATATAGTTGTTATGGATTCTCCTGGACAATCTGTTTCGCTCAGTGCTGTGCCCCGATGTTTCCGCCATCGGTTGGGGTGTGACACACGGGGTGTCAACCCAGTGGCCATCGGCACCCATCTAAACCGGTTTGGTAAGGGTTCGAATCCTGCTTCTGGCAGACTCTTCGAACCCCCCAAATTTGGCTGGGTATTCACCGCCAGCGCAGCGTTGCCGGGTCGCTAGCTTGGGAAGGGTTATCCCTTCCGCGGTTAAGGGTACCGTGCATTTACCTTTTTTTTTTTAACTTAAAAGTTGGGATGTAAAGGAGCTGGGCTGAGCTTGTGCTCGATTAACTCATGAGAGCTCGAACTCAAGCTCGGATCGGTTCGAGCTTTGTTTTCAAAGCTCGAACTCGGCTCGTTAGTAGTTTCTCATGTTCTAGCTCGGCTCATTTATATCAATTAATTAATATATTAAATAAAAATAGTATAAATAATAGACTCGTTTAGGCTCGCGAGCTCGATAAGTGAAGCTCGGGCTTGGGCTCATTTACTAAATAAGTATTTTAGGTTCGGGCTCAGCTCGTAAACAAGTTTAAATAAGCTCGGCTTGGCTCGTTAATTAAACAACTTTCAGTAAACGGTACATGTTATTAAATATTTATAAAAACTAATATAACATTATGGCTCGAACTCGGACTCGATAAATAAATGGGCTTTATTTTAGGCTCAAGCTTCGGGCTCGGTGGAAGATGATGAATCGTGATTGTCTTTCAACACTTGGATTATAACATGTATGAACTTTTAAAGTAAAGAGTTTTGAACTCATAACTTGATGGAAATCACCTCAACACAAGCCCCCAACAATAGAATAAGTTGTGAGCTTGGTGGGTACAAGATTCCACCAAGTTTTAGCAAAGAAATAAAAGATACATGAACATTGTACAAAACTGAAAGTTTAGAGGGTATTTGCACCTCTAAACTCATAAGAATCACCCATAAACAAGTCCCTCAACCATGAGTTCGATTGAGGACAAGTTTGGCACAAGATTCACAAGATAAATAATGAAAGGAAATAAGTTGCATAAGTTTTTATAAATCAGAAAGTAAGTCTGACTTTGGAGCCTTATGTGAGTGATGTATCACGTGATTTCACCTTGGTGAATCTTGGATAACATCCTTGAAGGACATCCAAGTAGTTTGGTACATGAAAACATGAAGAAAAGTGGTCAAAACTCACTGTTTTGAGCAAAGGTACAATATGCCAACATTGGAAATTTGGATGAATTAAGAGGATTTGAGAGTGTTTGAGGAGTTTGGAAAGTGAAAATGGGTGTTAGAATGGGTGTATTTATAGTGGGGGATTAAGATTAGTAGTTAGGAGTGTAATAAAGTGAGTTAGGTGGTGGTTGAGTGACAAAAGAGAGCCAATCCGTGAGCTGATATGGCTGGGCTGCGGATCGGGTATCCCAGCGACTCGCGGAAGGGAACACCAAACATGCCGTGACACGCGGCCGAGGGTCTCCGGGCTTCTTTAAGTTTTTGACATTAATGGCCCCTCTACTTTGATTCTTAGTGTATTTTAAGTTGTAGCTTGAATTATTATCATGTAATCAAGTATAATTTATGCATGAGGGGGGTAGATCAAGTATCGTGAGCATAAGATTATGTACAATGTGCGTATAAAGAGTATTAGGTACGTAATTATGTTTGTTTGTGTGTAAATAAGTATGTATTTATGTGAGTGATGCATATGTACCGAACATTTGAATATAATAAAAGTAAAACGAAGGCGTGTGGTAAATGTATAATTTAGGTAAAATAACCAAGTTTTATTATGATTGAAGCTTCGAATTACGAATCTTGTAATGAAATACGGATACGGTACGCATTTAAGTTTCCAAAAATAGAAGTATAAATAATCTTTCTAATTACGGAAGGTTTCAAAGAGCGAGGCGTTACAACTTCAACCGCCATGATAATCCTAAAAATTTGAGAGAACTAAGGAAATGTCAGCAAAGAGTATCAATCAATTCAACCATGGGATTCATATCTAATCATCAATCCAGTAGAACACTAATCCTGCAACAAATCATATCTAATTTATGATGAAAAGTGGTTTTCTCAATTACAAAGATAAGATCATTCAGAATTAACAATCCCTAGAAGTCATACATTTAGCTATAAATCTAAACAAAATTTTGGAAAATCTTATCAATGACAAGTAGCACAAATGCCAGTTTAACTATAAAAGCAATTGAAGTATAGAAAATAAATGATATTCAAAGAGAAGTACAACTACGCTCCAGCTTATTAGCAACTTCATTCGTTTGAATATTAGTTCCTGTAAAGCAAACAAAACCCATATCCATTACCAATTCTTAAACACATAACCCTAGATATCAAATTAATTCTAGGGACACCTTGCAATTCTCATAAGTAGCTTTAACTATCTCATTGTTTAGTTGTTTTCATCTTGTTTTCTAAAGAAAGTTAATATATTGATTTTGAAAATTGGCCATGCCCGCTCTGCCAACATGATCGATAAATCATTCAGAAGAAAATGAAACAAAATGGTTCAAGTATAGAGTTTTCAAGGTGTCATGATAAGATATAACATGATGTGAGAAAAGGTCCATTCACACATCATATGATGCTTCATTGTCAAGAACCATACATTCACCAGCATTCTCAACAAAGCTGATGAACAGACAACGTAGCATTGTAAGGCTCAACAACTGTATCTGAAACCTTAGGAAAGGAAATACAGAATAAGCCATTATCATCCTATCTGGTACTCTTCTCTAATCTTTGAAATCAAAAGTGTTCCCATACTAGACCATAACCCACCTCCAAGAGAATGGCATACCTGAAAACTTGCAACAGCAAAAGATATGCATCTTTGAGAACCACTAATTATAATTGATATGTACAATATACATGACAATATTGAATAAAAATATTTGTAAACTGTAGTAAGCTGAGAGATTCATCATTCCAGACAAAAGATTATATCAATTAAAAGAATTTCCTATAACGAATATCAAATTCAAACATTAGAAAGTAGATCTTAGATCTTCATATTAATACTTCATAACAAACTGATTAAAAACGAAAATCTAACATAATAAACAGATGTTATAACCATCATTTGCTTCACATAAACTGTAAGCAGATAAATAAAATCATACAAAACAAAAATATATCCAAATGATGTCGTTTCCTAAGCTTTATCTACTGTCAAACTCACCAGAACAACTCAGAGAACGTCCAATTATCAACGACTCTGATGATTTTTTGATCTGAATACCGCACTACATAGTTTGAGTACAAGACCACTGCTTCCTATAGAACAGATGATAGTTTTTGAGATGGTCCTGACCCGAGTTGTCGATGGATGATAGTTTTTGTAAGATGAGAGAAGAAGCTGAGAGAAAACAGAGTTTGAATTTTGAAATGGTCTGCCCAAATGTTTTAGGGTCTTTAAGTCTTTAAATTTAAATGGTCTGCCCAAATATTCATTTCAAATTTTAAAGGTAGAAAAACATAGAGCCAAAATAATTAGACACGTGTTTTAAAAGATTTAGCTTAAATGTGAAGATGGAGCCGAATTTGATTAAAAGAAATCTACTACTTCTAATAAAACAAAACAAACTTATGCCACATGGCATTTGCTTAAACCACTACTTGCCACATGGTATTCTATTAATCCTTATTGAATGCATTTGAGCGCTAAAACCATTCAGCTTTTACACCGCGTCTAACCCTTCAATCATTCTATCAGTTTCCTTTTTACCTTTAAGAAACCCTAGATGTCTTTGACGGGCGATTGAACGGAGCATCTTCCCCCTTTCCTCTTCACTTTATCGCCGGCACTAGAAGAAGAACTATATAACCCATTTGCAATTATAGTTGAAACCCTAATTTTTCCATCACAATTTTGCCCCATTTGTTTTCTCGACAAGATCTCAAAGAAGTTTATCACTATGAATTCTGCAAGCTATTTGTTAGTTTGTAAACCCTACAACTCAACTCTTCAGATCCTGGATTCGTCTCAACTAGCCTTTTACAATCGGTGATTGTTCATTGTTTTAAGTTTGTTTCTAAAGCTTCTATTACTTCGAAGACGAAGACGAGCAAGTGTCTTCCTGGTATGATTTCAAAATTCTCTATATTTATAACCTAAATCTGTTATAGCTTATAAGAAACCCACATAGGGATTTTTCTCTATGTGATATTCTTAAGATGATATACATTTGATGCAGTTTTATAATTATTGGGTGATGTTTGGTAAGAATATTGGAGTGTTTACAAATCGGGTTAGTCAACACGGATACAATTCAAATTCTTTTGTTGATGATGATGCATGTACATGATTTGTTTTGGAATTAGGTCTTGATTATTAATTCTTTGATACAATATCACTTCAAATATTTTAGTTTCTGATTAGCTAATTAATTGATATTTGATCTCTGATATTTTGATATACTGCAGATTTTATCCACTGAGCAGGAGTGTTATGCATTCTCAAATTAAAGGTGTCTGTTTCTTTTCTCTTCAACTTGCTTAATTTGTATTAGTGTCTAAGACATTGTCTTATTTTTATTTGTAAGAGAATTAATCGCAAGATCATTCAGCTTGCAGGTTTGCACATTCAAATGTCTTATTTTTATTTGTAAGAGAATCAATCTTCTCCACCATCGTTTCCCACATCACCAACACACCCCCGTTTCCCTCTCCCAAACACCCTATTAGCGATTCTACCTGTATGTGCGCCGCGTTCTTCCGTTGCAATTTGATAATGGAAATAAATCTTGTGGGAGATTATTCTACATGTTTTGGTAAGTTCTGATCTGTTATTTTGTTTTTGCTATGCTATTGTAGGTTGAATATGTAAGCATAGTAATCCGAAATCGTTAATATTCGTGTTGTGTTTTCTGATATAAAGATTGTTATTCACATCTTCAATTTTTTACTTTAATCATTGTAATTAGGGATGAGCAAATCCCGATCCCGTGCCGATACCGTCCCGATGCCGAAAATATCGATCTCGAATTTCACCAAAACTGGGTACCGATACCGATACCGAAATATGTTGGTACAGTACGGTATCGGTATGGTAGCGGTATATGAAGGTAAAATTCTGTATTTTACCTGTACCATACCTAACCGGTACCGTACCGAAAATACCGATACCGAAAATGCCAAAAAGTGGATACCGTTTCCGGTACCGAAAAAAATTCGGTACGGTATTTTCGGGATCGGTATTTGATACCAAATGCTCATCCCTAATTGTAATATTATAAACAGTTTAATAAGCTTTTATTGGTATGTGTAAACCGTGTTTTCTCACTAATTGATTCTATTTATCTCCTTCAAAGTATATGTAATTTGTATGCATTTGTTCATGTAATCAACCCCTAATTTACGATATAGTGTCATGTTTGGTTTTGGGTCCACATTCACTGTCAGACCTTTATATGTCCTTACACAAATATGTTGTATATATCTATGAAAATAACATGCAAATTGAGATATCATAGTTATCGTTTAAGCAATTCTTTAATAGTTAGTTTCACACAAATGGTATCCTGTTATTGAATTTCGTAAACTATGCTAAGTTACATTACATTTTAAGTGCAACAAGTTTCTTTTATACCATAAAGAGAGTCAAATGTCTTTGAACAAATTAAAGGAATTTTCTTTGTTGGTTTAATTGGTTTTAAGTTTTTTAATTAAAAAAGAGTTTGTTAGTGTATATTATCGAAAGCGCCGACTAACCCTACGCTTTTGGTGAAAAGCGTCGGCTAAGCCTACACTTTTTAGTAAAACTGGCGGCTAAGTCCGCAATTTTGGTGAAAAGTGTCGGCTAAGCGGGCGTCTTTAAAAGTCAACACCTTCTCACCGTTTCTTTATGTTGATTTCTTTGCATTTTTGAAATTGGTTTGGTCAACGGTTCATATTCTTTTATTTATTTCTTCTTATAAAAATAATGTTCTCATCTGTTATGATTTCATATCCATGTTTATAGTTTTAATCGAAGGTTCCTTTGTTGAGTGAACCCTAACAGGCTTGACAACGATTTCTAACTAGGGTTTTCATAGAACAATACAATGTTATCAAGATTCTGTCATGGTGGTTACTGGTATTACTCTGTTTCTTTTATTATTTGTTTATTGCTGCATCACCTTTCA
>JARYGA010011563.1:0-21386 GCA_030545235.1 Helianthus tuberosus | reverse complement strand
CCAGATTGGTATATTTATTTTGGTAATAACGATGAATTCAATTCCCAAGTTATTAATGATTATTGAAATGAATGTTGAACTACATATAGCTTATGTTTGTACAAGAATTGCTTTGTTGAGATGATCACTAAACGTCTACTATTGATTACAAAGCCAATGATCATGAGAGGAGCAAAAGTTTATTTTGGTATATGTAATTTTACATATAGTACCATTAATTCACATCAAGCCAATAAGTTATAGTTCTCACCATATAGTTGGTTTTTGGTCAAGAACCAAATATGTCTCATCAAAGATTTTGGTTGTGCAACATATGTTGAACATTCAGTACCTCATGTTCACACACAAAACGGTTTAGCTGAATCTCTGATTAAACGATTACAAATAATCGCTAGACCACTTTTAATGAGATGTAAATTACCATCTTCTGCATGGGGTCATGCTATTTAGCATACCGCTGCACTGATTAGATTGAGACCAACTGCTAATCACGAATACTCCCCATTGTAACTGGTCTCCGGACGAGATCCATGTTTGTCCCACCTTATAATTTTTTGTAGTGCGGTATATGTACCAATACCGCCACCACAACGTACTACAATGGGACACCAAAGAAGACTGGGTATCTATATTGGTTTTAACTCCCCGTCCATAATTAAATATTTAAAACCAATGACGGGAGACATGTTTACAGCACGGTATGCTGACTGTCATTTTGATGAAACAATGTTCCCAGTCTTAGGGGGAGATAAGGACAAAGAAAGACTGGTAACACAAGAAATAACATGGAATGCATCTTCGCTATCAAATCTCGACCTCCGAAGTGGTCAATGTGAATATGAAGTCCAAAAGATCATACATTTGCAAAGAATAGCGAATGAATTACCAGATGCATTCACAGACACGAATAGAGTGACAAAGTCACATGTACCAGTATCAAATGCACCTGCTCGAATTGAAGTAATCCCAAAAGCGATTACTATACAACGAAAGCGTGGGAGACCAATCGGTCCCAAAGACAAAAACCCACAGAAACGAAAAGAGCAACGTAACGCAGTTGGTGAAAACTCACAAAAGATTATAAGTGAAACCCCGGTAGAGGTAAATGTCCCAGAAGAGACAACTATGAATCCAGAGGAAAATGAAGTTTCAGAAGAAACATCGGTACCGAACGAAAATGAGATCTCTATTAATTATGTACAAGATAGTACAATGTGGAACCGGAAAACACGTGTTAATGATATATTCGCATATGCTATAGCAACAGATGTAATCAATGAAAATGATTACGTACCAAAAACTTTAGAAGAGTGCATGCATAGAAATGATTGGCCAAGATGGCAAGAAGCCATAAATGCCGAATTGAATTCGCTCGAAAAGCGACATGTTTTCAGACTTGTAGTCCGAACGCCCATAGACGTCAAACCAGTAGGTTATAAACGGGTGTTTGCAATAAAGAGAAATGAAAAGAATGAGATTGTACGATATAAGGCTCGACTTGTAGCACAAGGGTTTTCCCAAATCCCAGGAGTCGATTATGAGGAAACGTATTCCCCTGTAGTGGATGCGATAACCCTTAGGTTCCTAATCGGCCTCACAATCTCTAAAGGACTTCATATAAGACTAATGGATGTCGTCACCGCATCTTTATACGGGATACTTGAAAATGACATCTACATGAAAATCCCTAAAGGATTAAAATTGCCTGAAGCATTAAAATCAACACCTCGAGAAATGTGTTCTATAAAGCTCCAGAGATCTTTATATGGTCTCAAACAATCTGGTCGTATATGGTACAATCGACTTAGTGAATATCTCGAAAAAGAAGAATACAAATCTGATGAAATCAGTCCATGTGTCTTTATAAAAAGATCAGTCTCAAATTTCACTATAATAGCAGTCTATCAACATCATCGGATCTCCTAAAGAGATAGAGAAAGCTGCTCAGTTGTTAAAGAAGGAATTTGAAATGAAAGATCTTGGTATGACGAAATTATGTATCGGACTACAATTTGAGTATCGTGCAATGGCACATTTGTCCATCAGTCAAACTACATCCAGAAGATGTTAATACGTTTCAATATGGATAAAGCACATCCGTTTAGCATACCCATGGTTGTCCGACCGCTAGATCTACATAAGGATCCTTACCGCCCTCAAGAAGAAGGCGAAGAAGTACTTGGTCCAGAAGTACCGTACTTAAGCATGGTCGGTTCCCTTATGTATCTCGTAAATAACACAAGACCTGACATTGCATTCAGTACATGTACTAGCGAGATATAGTTCGAATCCAACACGTAGACACTGGAATGGCGTAAAACATATATTCCTGTATATTTGCGGAACACAAGATTTATGTCTTTTCTATCAGAAAGATCAAAAGTCCCAGCTTGTTGGGTATGCGGATGTCGGATATCTATCAGATCCCCACAAAGCAAAATCTCATATAGGTTATGTATTCACATATGGTGGAACAACAATTTCTTGGAAGTCAACTAAGCAAACACTTACAGCAACATCATCAAATCATGCTGAATTGATAGCACTATATGATGCTGGTCGAGAATGTGTGTGGTTGAGATCAATGATTAATCACATACAAGAAGCATGCGGATTAGAACAGATCAATAAGGAGCCGACAATTATTTATGAAGACAATGCAGCTTGCATAGATCAGATCAGAGAAGGTTACATCAAGGGTGATCGAACAAAGCACATCTCACCAAAGTTCTTCTCAACATATGACTTGCAGAAAGAAGGGGAAATCGATGTTCGTCAGATCAAGTCAAGTGAAAATCTAGCAGACCTGTTCACAAAATCTTTACCTAGAAGCAGTTTCGAGCAGTTATCACACAGGATCGGTTTTCGTAGATTGAAAGATGTTTGTTGAATTAAGGGGGAGAATTATACACGATGTACTCTTTTTCCCTTAACTAAGTTTTGTCCCACTGGGTTTTCTTAGTAAGGTTTTTAATGAGGCAGCATAGCTGATCCAGTAGTATCAGTTTATTTTTTCAGTTCTTGAAGTACCTACTTAACATCATCCTGAAGTATGTTGTTAAACTGTGTATAATTTCAAATGTCTGAGGGGAAGTGTTATAAACCAGACATTTTAGGCCCAACCCATTACTTATGGGCTTTAGGGTTTATAGTTATGTTCATCTCTATATATTGTAATGTTTAATAGAATGAATAATGGAATTCAGTTTATCTCTATTTCTCTTTTGTTTTTATCAGTTATAATTTTTTTTCACTATACGTTTTTTTGTGCCTAGCCCCTATGTATAGGGTAAACCAAGTGGGGTAGCCCAGTTGGCCACCGACACCCACCACTTCCCAGAGATACCGGGTTCGAGTCTTGGGAGTGGCATATGTCGCCCAGGGTAAGAACTCGGCATGGGGAAGTCACCGCGGAGCTAGCTTGGTCGGGTAGCGGCTCCCGGAGTGAGATCACTCCGGCGGTTGGGAGGACCGTGCACTATCCCCCCCCCCCCCATGTATAGGGTACCCAGTTCCATACCCTACTTGGAACCGGTGACACCATGTATGGTTTTTCAAGTTAATATCCGGATCCGAACCCTACTCGGTTATGGTCAATACCCGATTTTTTCATACCTAGTCATACCCATACCCGGGTCCATACCCGAAAACGGGTATTGAAAATACCCGGTTTTGTGCACCTCTATATGCAAATAGTCCTATGCTCGGCCAAACACCTATCAACATAACACCATTACCCCTTTTGGGCTTACTATTGGTCCAATGTACATGCACACTATGCAATTTAGTATACTCAATACAATATACATATAAAAGCATAAGCCCAAAATCAATAGTGAAATCTTCGGCCCATCTCTTTTATAAATTCTATATAGGATTCTTAGGCCCATCCATTATTGTTCATATTGTGATTCAGAGTATAGAAACCCACTATAGCTAGCCACATGTGACACCTTTTGATATATCCTCCAATCAAAAGCCTAAAACTTAACCTCCAATTCAAAATTATCACACATGTTACCCATAGCCCATCACAAACGCCTTAAAGTGCTTTGGGCTTCCTGAGCCCATGTCGCAAGTGGTGAAAACTGGGCCTATCAATAGAGAAGAGCAACTCACTGAAACATGCCCAAAAATTTTGAGACTGAAATATGTTCCCGTCAATCTTGCCCCCCATAGAATTAGAGGTGTCCAAAACTCGGTTTGGGCCCAAACCGGCTTGGCTTGTAAATCGGTCTGGCCATATTAACCTTGGCTCAAATCGGTTTGGCCCAAACCGGTTCGGGTTGAGAACAAATTCTAGGGTGGAAACCCAACCCACCCAAAACTATTTGGATCGGGTTCAAAACCGGGTTGGCCCAAAAACTTGTTGGATCGGGTTCAAAACATGTACGGCCCAAATCGGTTCGGATGAAACTGGATCAACACATAAAAAATAAAAACCTGTACTAAACCTCCGTGTTCGGCCGGGCCCAATTCTGTTTGGCTGAAACCAGATTTTCTTTTTTTGCTACCAAATCAGGCTCTGAACTGGTTCATCGGTCCCAAACCGGATCTTTTTACACCTCTACATAGAATGCTCATTCCTACTTGAGCCCAATGTCCATTTGTCTTTGATAAATCCTTCCTTGTTGACATTCAGTCGGCCCAAAGGTGAACACCCGAAGAAACCCAATTCTTTCTTGAAATTCCAATCACACTTTCCATACATTCTGGATGTGATGCTTGTGGGCCCGTAGTTAACACTAGCCTTATACCAAAATTTATATTTGATTGATTTAAGTTATATGTCAAACCCATGCATTAAGAGTATCTTTGGTGCATCACTCATCGCATTAGCTGTCACATCAAATTTTCAATCATCTGTCTAACGTACTAATTTTAGCTCTTATGTCACATTCACTTTCAGACACCTTTAAATAATAATAATAATAATAATAATAATAATAATAATAATAATAATAGTAGTAGTAGTAGTAGTAGTAGTAGTAGTAATAGTAATAGTAATAATCTATTATATATAATAAATGAAAGTTATTTGGGCCACTTGTCAACGCCACAGAGCTCCTAAATGCCCCTTTTCCCGCCCAACAGTGTTTTCCCCCCCAACAGTGTTTTCCCCTTCTCTATATATTCTTTTGTCTGCTTCTCAATCCAAATTTCTTTTCCCTCTTCTCTCTCTTCTCTCTGGCGATTCAAAAACCAGATCTCGATTCCAGATTCAAAAACCAGATCTCGATTCCAGGTACCTTTCATCTAATAACCTAAAATCATCTTGAATCTCTCTTATGTTAATCGTTGATATATGTATAGATCTGTATCTTTTTCATTTTGAAGGATTTAGGGTTCGATAATCAGGTATGATTATTTGTTTATACTGATTTTCCTTTTTGATTTCACTGCAATCTTCTCTCACACTGTATCTATGTTGATTTCTCCTTCAAGCCAGAGACGACGATAACTTCAGATCTACTTCATTATTCATCTTTTAGGGTTTTTAGAAAATCTGCATTCAAGAGACTAAGCAAAGTTGATCCGGATTCTCCGATTACATTTGAAAATAACCCGGTAAGTGGAACTTCGATCTACTAAATTATCCAACAAAGACACAACACGAAGCATATCTATTTGATTCCGAATAAACTAACATATATATAACTGTGCAAG
The DNA here is from genome assembly GCA_030545235.1 of Helianthus tuberosus. Taxonomy (NCBI): domain Eukaryota; kingdom Viridiplantae; phylum Streptophyta; class Magnoliopsida; order Asterales; family Asteraceae; genus Helianthus; species Helianthus tuberosus. The sequence goes on along the minus strand of JARYGA010011563.1, from coordinate 15,719 downwards.
ACATACATGGTGTTTATGATAAGAAGATGACATCATCTTATGGTTCTGGTGAAATGTTTCTAACTATTTCAAGGGAGTTGAAGCCTTCTACACCTGCTAGGGTTTTCAGGCAAGTTGTTATTATTTGCTCTATCTCATTCTGTAAATAACATTCTACACAGATTGAATGTGCTTCCATCAAATCAAGTATGTATGTAGTGCATAATTACCTTTTAGAATCTGTTTTATATACTGCTTATCTATTATCTATTATATATAAATTAATGCCACGTATGATGAAAATGTTCACTTGAGTTAAATATTTGATTAATGTAATGCAGATCTATGTGGCAGGGGACAGAGTTATAACGGAACCTCTTTGTAAGCCTTTCAGCATGGGAAGGTTCTATTTACTTTTTAAATTCATATAACAATCATGCCTTCATATAGCTATCCTGATAGTAATTCTTAGAGCGGAGATTAATAGAGGTGAATTTTGGTGCTTTTCTTCTTATTTATTGCAATTTTTTGTTTTAAGAGCATATAGAAAACATATGATATTTGTTTATGCTTAAGTATTAAAATTGTGAGAAGTGGGAAAACATGGAGACAAGATCAACGAAAAAGGATTCAGCCTGTCGACGCAAGTGGATATGTGTTCATTTATATGGTTGTCTGATGGTCTCATTGTTCAGGTATACAAGCTCTCTACCGGATCTATGTGTTCATTCACGTGGCCATCCAACTGTCTCATTTTTCAGGTTATTAATGACTTCACCAATAAAGTCCTAAGGGTACCCCCACCCCCTCTACATTTGATATCTCAAATAGTCAAAGGGTAAGTGATGTTTACGAATTACGAAGGAATTCAGTAATTATATGCAGACATTGGTGGAATTAGAGTGTAAAAAGTGGATGTAAAGAGGAGTGAATGTCAAATATGAAACCAGAAATAACAAAAAGGGACACAAAGCTGGTGCTCTTTGTTAATATTATTGTGAGTTTGTAGTCATTTTCCATGCATATTTCCAGCCAGATGTATTTGTTTTTTTTTTTTTTTTTTTTTGAGAACTGTACTTTATTTTCTTAACAATCCATAACTGGTTTGGCACATGTGAGATGGAAATTCAGTCATTTCTCATATTTTCCCTATTTTTGTTGGTGCACTTGTGTCTGTACTTTGTCTGTATTTTGTCATGATACAAAACGATGTCTTGTGTTAGTCTGGTTTGCGTCTTAGGTTTGTTAATATGTGTGTTCGATGTAAGTTTGACCAAGTCAACCATCCTCCTGGTTTGACTTAACCAAACAGTTAGAACATGGTTTGTAAGATGTTTGTGTCGAAGGATGAGTCATCGAAGGATTGTTTATATCCTTCGATGTGCTCGAAGGATAAACCTTCGATGGATATAGATGGACCTCGAAGGATATCATCCTTCGAGGTATATGTGGATCCTTCGATAGGTTTCAGATCGATAGATGATCCTTCGATCAGGCTATCTGATCCTTCCACCAGACGAGCTGTGATGGATATATATACCCATGTAATGTGTTCACTTCATTTAAGTGTGTGAGAAGTGAGTGAACTTAGTCTGGTAGAGAGCGTATTTTCAGTTTGGTAAAGGGCTGTAACCGTGTCCACTGAAATACAAGAGAAAACTTTGATATCTCGTGTGTCTACCTTTCTCTTTGTAGCTTGTGTTCTCATATAAACTACCGGTTTGCATTCTAGCTTGGATTCCGCACTTGCTAGTGTGTTAAACATAACAAGGATAAGGTTTAACCTCATCCTCCGAGGGACCTACAAGTGGTATCAGAGCCGTGGCTCTTTTCCTTGTTAAAAACCGAGTTTATACAAGACTTTGGAGTGTTTGGACAAAAACTCACATGGTTTAGCACCCGTTTTTAGTGTTTTTCTCGCATTTCTAGACGTAAAAACGTGTTCTAAACTAACCGGGTGTGTTAAAGGACGGGTTGGGTAACTTAAAAACTTGTTTTTAAGAAGTTTGGTAATTTCCGGCCAAATTCCGGCTTACTCCGGTGACCGGTTTTCTGGATAAGAAGTAATATTTTATTTGTCAAATCTTGGTTTGGTAAAAGGTATGGTCTGAGCATACCTTCTGCCGAAAGCTTTCTACCAACCAATCACCTTTTCACCAACCTGTCACTTTTGTCAACTGTGTCAGTTCAGATCGAAGGATATCCTTCGAAGTCGAAAGATCATCTTTCGATCAAAGGAAGTTCGATAGATAATCATCCTTCGAACATCCTTCGAAGTCTGTGACTTATCCTTCGATCCAAGGAATCTTTTCGAAGAATACATCTTTCGATCTACAGTTCTTATTCGAAAGATAAGGATCTTTCGATTGGAGATTCTTTCAAAATCATTGTTCGAAATTCAACAGTGATCTTTCGAACACTGTTGATCCTTCGAACAAGTATTGATTCTTCGATCCTAGTCTGTTTAAGTTTAACAAGTTTGTGTTTTTCTCGTCTTTCGATCAGGGATCCTTCGGCTGGTTGGTTGTTAACAAGGAGAACCCGAGAGAACTAGTGTAACAATTTTTCTTGATCAAAAATGAATTCGATGTGGGGTACTCCGATAAATACAGAAATGTATTATGGTACTCCAGCTCCGGATTCGGGAAAGTATAGAAATACCAGTTTATCTCCTGCATGGGCCGAATCTCCCGTACCTGTATCTTCGCAAGCTAATGCTATATCTACCGGTCAATGGGCATTCGTATCAAATCAAACTCCAAGTATTCAAAGCATTTTGTTAAGCGAGAGTGAAACGGGAAGTTTGAATAGGCCTCCAAAGTTGATGCACTTAAGTGAATATCCGGGATGGTTTGATAGATTTCATACATACGTCCTTGGTCAAAATACAGAATTGTGGTTGCGTTTCATCACAGATTTTGATCAAACAATAGAGGTTGCCGCTTCATCTGCTGCTACGTTTGCCGATCTTACGGAAGATCAGAAGAAGGTCTATGACTTAGAGAAGAAAGCGTATGCCATTCTTACTCAGGCGTTAAGCAAAGATATTTATCATCAATTTGTCAGTTTCAAGACAACGAAGAAGTTGTGGGACGCATTGAAGATAAGGGGCGTAGGAAATGAAGCGACACGTCAATTGAGAAAAGACCTGCTAAAGAAAGAGTTTGATGGTTTTACTTGTATGGAGAATGAATCTTTAGGAGATTTGACAAGTCGATTTAATCATTTGCTGACTGAATTGGTAAATATTGGGGTTGTAACAACTTCAGCAGAGGTAGTGAAAAAGTTTGCAGATGCACTGCCACCTCAATGGAATACTTTCTTGGAAATCATGAAGTACAATGGCACTTTAGCTACAACAAACTTCAATGACTTTGTTCAACTCCTGGAAAACAAGAATCAGGAAGAAACTCTCAAGGCAAAAAGAGTTCCAGTGCCACAGAATCCTGAAATGTATTATGGAACTTCTAGCACTTCTACAAAACCTTCTTCACACGCTCCAATTCAAACAGCATTTGTGTCTAGCACTGACATGTATGGCAATCCTATCCAAGTTCCTGTCAAGCCTCCTCCAACAACAGACATGTATGGAAATCCGCTTCAATCAGTTCCTCAACCAGTGCCACAACAGCAAAGCCAACAACCTATCAGAGCAACTGATATGTTCGGAAATCCATTACCTGTTCGATCTACCGGACCAACTGATCTATATGGGAATCCACTTCCTCCTCAACAGAAAGCGTGTTATGGAAGCACATCATCTGCTGGTCAGCAATCAAAGCCAAATACAGTACGGCTCGACACCTCAAGCTTCTCTAAAGTCAGTGTGGAAGTAGCAAAGGAACACATGGAGCTGCTAAACACTTTGGTGAGCGCATACTGTGGATTAGTGGAAGGTCAGATTGGTAACATTAATCTGACACAAGAAGACTATCAGCAGATCGATAAAGAGGAGATGGAGATGATGGACATCAAGTGGGCCTTTGCCAGTGCTGTTAGGCGAGCAAAGGATTTCATGGAAAGAACTGGCAGAACCAGCTTGGAAAGCAAGAAAGACACCAAGTATGGGTTTGATAAGCAGGCTGTTAAGTGCTTCAATTGTGGTGAACGTGGTCATTTCAAACGTGAATGTACGAGGCCATCTCAACATGGAAACCAAAATCCTTTCAGAGGTCAAGGCAACAGGGCAAATCAGAACCAAGTAAGGAACAATGAGCGCACATTGGTGCCTGTCAACAACCAGAGTCAAGCAGGACCATCCAATGCCAACCAGGCACTTGTGGTTCAAGTAGATGAAGGTTGTGATTGGTCAATTCAGCTGAGTGGTGATGCTCCAGATGGAACAGCATGTTTTGCTGAAGTGGTTAAGGATTTAAATCACGCCAGTGGTGGAGAATCTTCCACCAATGGTGATGAATCTTCTGAAGATGAAGACAGCTCCGGTTATAGTGGAAGCTCAGATGAAGAATCCTCCACTTCAGGTAATGATCATGTGGATGAGACATCAAGTGCGTCAGTTGATGCAGATATTGATGAGCTTTTGGAAGTAGCTACAGCAGGAATTGAAAGAAGATCTATTTTGGTGGATCAAGCTGCTTATTCTTCGTCTTCTCTCCATTCAGCCTTTATGGCTAATGTCGACAGTTCATCAAGTCAGGTATGTGTCGATGAACCCACTTCTGTTAGTTGTGATAATTGTGACATATTGAGTATTAAATGTGCTGATTTAGAGACAAGCATGTCTGAGTTGCAAGGCAAACATGATGCTTTACAAGCTAGTTTGTTTGACTTGCAAGACAAACATGTTTCATTGAATGATAAGTGGTGTGAATTGCAAAGAAAACACGAGGCTTTGCAAGAGAAATATGATGTGACATTCATTCACAATCAGAAATTGACCGTTGATCTTTCGAAGTGCACTGAAGCCAACATGTTTTATGAAAACCATGAAAAGGAGTTTAAATCGGTAATTGAAAAATTAAAGAAAGATAAAACCGAGTTAACTAAAATGGTTTCCAGAAAACAAACTGACATTAATTTGTATATAACTCGTCTTGAGGTAATGCAAAAGGAAATGGCTTGTGTGAAAACTGAAAGTGAGGCGATCCAACTTAAGCTAGACAGTTATTTGAGCTCTAGCTATGTGTTGGATCACATCATTGACGTACAGAAAGAGAAACGGGATGTCACATGCATTGGATACAAGAAATGTCCACCACCTGTGAGACACAATTATGATGCCATGCCTGACGAGGAGGATAGAACTTTCTTTGAACCATCTGTTCCTCTAGATGTTAATGAATTTGCAACAGGACTCGGATACAAGAAAGAAGTATCATCAGATTCGGATGTGTCAGCAGATACATGTGTGTCTTCTGCTGAACAGAATCAGGATCCTCCAGTTGTTATTGAGGATGCTGATTCTTCTGATGATGAATCTGATGATACTGATTCAGCAAAGTCTGATGCGGTGATAAAAGAAGAGGACATACCTCTTGAGAATCATATTCTGTGTGATCCTCCTGCAAAACCCGCTAAGACTGTTGCAATCGAGTCCTTGTCTGCACAAGAGTCGGAGAGTGTGGATTTGCTGTATACTCTTGTTGGTGATAATAAAATTTATTCTGACAAAGATTTTCCGATTAAGAATGTAAATCAATCCTTAATCAGTAAAGTTTTTGAAAATTCGACAAGTAAATTTCTGGGTAAGAAAGGATCACACGTTGTGGTAACACAGTGCCCTCCTATCCCAAAGGCTGAAGTTAGAAAACAATTTGGCAATCAGAAATTACCAACAGAGAAAAGGCAGCAAAATCATAACAAACAAAAAGGAAAATTGTCGGCTCAAAGTCAAAAGAAGCCAAATCAAAAGAAGAACAAGAATGTGAACTTTGTGAAATCAAAGGGAACGGACAAAATCGAAACTTTTGAAAACAAATCTAACTTGGATTTTGTTAAACAAGCAACAGTGTTGAAAAGAAATGAACCAAGTAGTTCAAAACCAAGTACCTCGGGGTCACAAAGTTCATCATTATCGGCAAGACGATCACATGATACTTCGGGGTTTGTTGAACGAAGATCATGTTTTGAATGTGGTGAAATTGGACATATAATTCGAAACTGTCCGTATCTTCATAAGTTGAAAGCCAAAGAAGATGATCCCCGTGAACGAAATTACCAAAAGCGATCTGTTTCTTTAAAACAAGATCCCCGCCTTGTAAGAGAAAGGGAAAAGAAACAGAAACGCCAACAAGTCAAGGTAATTGAGAAAGCACTTAAAACTGATGTGGTTCGAAAACAATCTGTTTCAATTAAGCCAGAAAACTCAAAATTTTCAAAAACTTCAAACAATCACGAAGTTAAATTGTCAAACAATCAAACTGGTAAAACTCAACAGACATGGAAACCTAAATTGACCACAAGTTCAGAGGGACCATCACAATTTATGAATCATCAAAGAATAGAAGTTATTGTTGTTGATGAAAATGGAAGACCCAAGACCACAATGGCTTGGGTCCCCATCTCCAACTAATCATGTGAGTTCATGTGCAGGGTGTTCCAGGAGGAACTATCAGTAGTCATTGGATTGTTGATAGTGGGGCATCCAGGCACATGACAGGCGACATGAAGCTTCTCTACGACGTCAAATCTATTAGAGGAGGTTATGTTGCTTTTGCTGGAGATAAAGGCGGATATATTACGGGTGAAGGAATGATTTCCAACGGGGTTGTTAGCTTTGATAAGATCAACTTCGTACAACAACTTGATCACAATCTTCTAAGTGTTTCTCAAATTTGTGATAAGCAGTTCTCAGTACACTTTGATGCAAATGGATGTTATGTGCTGAAACCCGGCTTCAAAATTCCAAAAGAATGGATTCTCTTGTCGGCTCCAAGGATAAATGATTTGTACGTCCTTGATATGAGCCAAGCTATCACAACGTCTGCACAAGCAACCTGTTTCGTTTCCAAAGCCACAGAAAAAGACTCAATCTCTTGGCACAGACGAATGGGTCACATTCACTTACGCAAAATGAATCATTTGGTGTCAAATGAATTGGTGAATGGTGTTCCTCTTAAAAACTTTCATCTTCAAGACGTCTGTGTTTCGTGCCAAAAAGGAAAACAAACGAAGAAGCGACACCCGACAAAGAAGATCAACACGGTAGCTGTTCCTCTTGAACGTTTGCACATGGATTTGTTCGGTCCTGTCAAGCACAAAAGTATTAGGAATGATCAATATTGCCTCGTGATAACTGATGATTATTCAAGATTTTCTTGGGTGGCGTTCATGGCACACAAGAGCGAAACCTTCGGTATTATCAAAAACTTGATCATTCAGATTGAGAATCTATATAAGTTGAAGGTTAGGCGGATACGTAGCGACAATGGTACTGAATTTAAAAATCATGCCATGGCGGAGTTTTGCACTTCAAAAGGTATTCTTCACGAATTTAGTGCAGCTTATACTCCTCAACAAAATGGCGTCGCTGAACGTAAGAACCGCACATTGATCGAGACTGCTAGGACTATGTTGGTAGAGTCACAATTGCCGACTCCATTCTGGACTGAAGCTGTGGCCTCTGCATGTTATACGTTGAACCGAGTCCTTACAGTCAAAAGGCACAACAAGACCTGCTTTGAGCTTATTAACAAACGGAAACCAGATCTGTCATATCTTGAACCGTTTGGAGCTCCATGTACAATAATCGATCCTAATGGAAAGTTTGGGGCAAGAGCCATTGAAGGATACTTTCTTGGGTATTCCACCCCGAACTTAAGAGTCTAGAATCTAGAGACTAAAAGGGTCGAGGAATGGTCTGAAGTCAGAGTACAAAGGCACACTTTGCCAGTTAGAAATCCTGGTCAGCCTTGGATGTTTGAGTACGATGACTTTTTCAATTCGATCAATGTTGAAGCAGTTGAAGAAAATGCTGCAGCAAGGATGTTTTTCGAGAGTGACAACGCAACAGATTCACCGTTGGTTCGTCCCATTATTGTCAATCAAGAACCATCTTCAGTGAACAATAATGCTCTCGATAATGAGGATTTTCACGATGCTACCGAATTGAACGAATCTTCAGAGGATGATGAATTTCTAGATGCAGATCAAGAAGCTCCAACAACAGCAGTTCATGGTACTTCAGAGGGTACTCCTCCAGTGGACGCCCCTAGAACAGCTGAAGCTACTGCATCATCCTCTTCGCCAATTCCGGGCATTGAATTGGTTGTTGATCTCAATCTCAACAATCTGGGTACAAACATTCCACTTCAAGATAATCCAGAAACAAGGATTCACAATACCCATCCTCAACAAAACATCATCGGAAATGTACAAAGTGGCGTTCAAACAAGAAACATGTTGCGAAACAACAACAATGCAGGCTTGTATGCGGCGATTAGAGAATCTGGTCAACAAAATGATTGGTCTTTCGCGTGTTATGTCTCACAGGAAGAGCCAAGAACTTGGAAAGAAGCTTTGAAAGATAACTCATGGGTTGAAGCGATGCAGGAAGAACTGCAACAATTCCAGAAGCTTGGTGTCTGGAAACTCGTAGAGAAACCTGCTGGTTACAAGAAGATTGGTACCCGTTGGGTGTTTAAATGCAAAAAGGATGACCGTGGAGTCGTTATTCGAAACAAAGCAAGGCTAGTCGTTCAAGGTTTTCGTCAGATAGAAGGGATCGACTACAACGAAGTGTATGCACCTGTTGCACGTCTAGAAGCAATTCGGATCTTTCTGGCTTATGCCTCATTCAAAGGTTTCAAGGTATACCAGATGGACGTGAAAAGTGCATTCTTACATGGTGTGGTGGAAGAAGAGGTGTACGTCGAACAGCCTCCAGGTTTTGAAGATCCTATCCATCCCGATCGGGTTTGGTTACTCAACAAAGCTCTATATGGTCTACATCAAGCACCGCGAGCTTGGTACGCAACCTTATCTAATTATTTGCTGGAGAATGGATTTCACAGAGGTCTTATCGATTGTACTCTTTTCATCAAAGAACAAGATGGAGATCTTCTACTGGTACAGGTATACGTTGATGATATTATATTTGGTTCTACTAATGATGTTTTGTGTAGGAATTTCGAGCGCATCATGCTGGATAAATTCGAGATGAGTGCTATGGGGGAAATGACTTTCTTTTTGGGCCTACAAGTGCAACAAACTGAGTCTGGGATATTCATCCATCAGACTAAATATGTTGGTGACATCTTGAGCCGGTTCCAGATGTCTGATGCAACGCCCATCGGTACCCCATTGCCGCAAAATCACGGAATTACTCCAGACTTGAAGGGTGAAGCTATTAGCCCCTCATACTACCGCGCGATAATCGGATCTCTTATGTACCTCACAGCATCAAGACCAGATATAATGTACCCAACGTGCCTGCTTGCCAGATATCAAGTCAACCCGAAGGCCTCACATCTTGCAGTTGTAAAAAGGATTTTCCGTTACTTGAAGGGTTGCCCTGACACCGGTCTATGGTACCCTAGGGATAATAACTTTGACTTGATAGCTTTCAGTGATTCTGATTTTGGCGGATGCAAAATCGACGGCAAATCCACAACGGCTGGATGTCAGTTTTTGGGAAATCGCCTAGTCACATGGCAGTGCAAGAAGCAGACGTGCGTCGCTACATCAACATGCGAAGCTGAATACATTGCTGCCTCAAGTTGTTGCTCCCAAGTCCTATGGATCCAACAACAATTGCGAGACTACGGTTTTGAATTCCTAACTACTCCTATTTACGTTGATAATTCTGCCGCCTTACAGATCACTAGAAATCCTGTGCAGCATTCAAAGACTAAGCACATCGAAATTAAGTATCACTTCATACGTGATTGCTTTGAGAAAAGGCTAATCGATGTTGCTTACGTCCACACCGATGACCAACGTGCCGACCTTTTACCAAAGCATTTGACAAATCAAGATTTGACTTTTTATTACTGGTAAACGGCATTAAGGTCAAGCAAGAGTAAAACCAACATCGGAAAATCATTTTTGTAAATACCTTTGTGTTTTAAATTTGTCTTAGTTTATTGATTTTAGGGGGAGTAAATCCAAATTTGAAAATCCAAAAACATTGAAAAATTTCAAAAACACAAAAACAATAGAAAAACAAAAATGAGTTTCCTGGCGAGCAAAAGAGAAAATGATAGTACATCAGTGGTCTGTCCAAACCTCTTTAAACCTTAAATGAAAAATGATAAGCAGCTCTATATAAGATGTATCGGTAGGCTCACAATCATTTTAAAGTGTGCAGGGTGATATAAACTTAAATCGACTGAAGACCAGGTGGGAACCACTCATTGGCATATGGTCTTAGTACCGAAATTTCGTTTGAGAGATTGCCGAGGTTCTGAGATATTCGGTCTTTATGCTGCTTATCATCTGGGTATTATGGTTGTATCTTTTACCGAAAAATAACGGGGACGCAAGTCTAGATCTTCCATGATACCATACATACGTGTACATATTGCATTCGACCTCAATAAGTGATCAACAATCACATGTCCAAACAAATAAGCGATAAAATATCACATTTATCCGGGAGTCAAGTTCGTCTCTCTGCTGTACGAAAGTACTGACCTGTTCACGGACTTGCTCCTGTGCCTTCATGCATCGAAAATCAAGTTCCTCATCAATAAGTGATTCTATCACATAGGGCTTGTTTTCAAATCAAAATAAGTGAGAATCTCACATCATAAACGGTCAAACAGATGATAATCGGTATACTCACCGGTAAGATGAACCCTCGTGCATACCTTGATACGGGAATGTGTCGTGATGTGGATGAACACCGGTCGGTAAGTATAAATCATACCTTAACGTATCCCCGCGCCATGATTACATCTGATAAGTTGAGCTTAAGTGGACAACAATACCGATAATTGGTATAGGATGCTTATCTTAATGTTAACTAATTGAACAACAAGAGCGTTTTGGCATGACCGTACACTGATATGATTCTCTTACCCTCGAAACTCGCAAAAAGAATGTATGTAAATATTTATTTAATGCTTTCAGTTTCTGCACCTTTGTATATATTTATTTACTGCTTTCTGTCTTTACATTTGAAATATTCAAAAATTCCAAAAAGATTTTAGGTGTGTTTTAATATAAACTTTATAAAAGCCAAAAAGATTTTATTTCTGTCTTATTTTCGATTGTACGATGTTGGATCTCGAGTCTTCGTTACCTGAAACCTGATTGAAAACCGAAACGACAGATTCTTCATAAACGGTCGAAATTTGCAAGTTTTGAAAGTTAAAAACCTAAAACTGAACAATTTGTTAAACTTTCAAACTGTCGGACGGTGTTTGATTAAACAATGGTCACATGTGTGTCGTTTGCTTATGATATTCCAGGCAGTTGTTCTCATTACGCGTTTAGATTTCTTGCATGTGCAGATTCTAAAGGCAAGGAGAACATGGTCGATGACAAGCTTCGGAATGAAGACACGACGTAAAGGCACTCAAGTGATGAAGATGATCGAGTTGCCGCTGACCATCATCAACACCACAAGGATCTCAATTCATAAAGAACAAGTATTTCACAAGTATAAATCAAGGGGGAGCTTGTGTTAAGGGGGAGTTTGTCAACACACTTCCTACATGAAACGGGGAGTTTGTTGGTACACTTTCTGCTTTCAAGACGTGAAGACTTTAAAGATCCTCCGACATTGAAGACTTGAAAGGACGTCAAAGACTTGAAGACACAAAGATCGAGACAAAGCTACAGCCAAGGGGGAGTTTGTTGGTGCACTTGTGTCTGTACTTTGTCTGTATTTTGTCATGATACAAAACGATGTCTTGTGTTAGTCTGGTTTGCGTCTTAGGTTTGTTAATATGTGTGTTCGATGTAAGTTTGACCAAGTCAACCATCCTCCTGGTTTGACTTAACCAAACAGTTAGAACATGGTTTGTAAGATATTTGTGTCGAAGGATGAGTCATCGAAGGATTGTTTATATCCTTCGATGTGCTCGAAGGATAAACCTTCGATGGATATAGATGGACCTCGAAGGATATCATCCTTCGAGGTATATGTGGATCCTTCGATAGGTTTCAGATCGATAGATGATCCTTCGATCAGGCTATCTGATCCTTCGACCAGACGAGCTGTGATGGATATATATACCCATGTAATGTGTTCACTTCATTTAAGTGTGTGAGAAGTGAGTGAACTTAGTCTGGTAGAGAGCGTATTTTCAGTTTGGTAAAGGGCTGTAACCGTGTCCACTGAAATACAAGAGAAAACTTTGATATCTCGTGTGTCTACCTTTCTCTTTGTAGCTTGTGTTCTCATATAAACTACCGGTTTGCATTCTAGCTTGGATTCCGCACTTGCTAGTGTGTTAAACATAACAAGGATAAGGTTTAACCTCATCCTCCGAGGGACCTACAATTTGGCCCCTACTCAATAATTTTGAGTAATTGAATACAATAATTTATTTTAACCAAATTATTGAAATCCCACATGAGTGGGTTGACTTGCATCTTTAACACGAGAAATGATCTTGAGTTATTGACTTAAAATGCTTACTAAATTATCATCTGCTATGTTTCTGTTAATTTGATGTAGTGGAAGCCGTTGGGAATTTTCTGGCCATGAAAGAAAGAAGTTGGAGACTTAATGGTGATGATTTTCTAAAGTGGCCAGGGCCAGGCTATTTCAAGCGGATTTATTTGCTTATGTACTCTGACTCGGAACTCGATAATGTTCAACGATATCTGCTTCTCCAGCGAACTACGCCTCTTCCCTGGTGCACACCAGAAGACCATAATCCGCATCCATTCTCCCCGTTTAACCTAATTTAATATATAGCAAACCGAGTTGGGTCATGTTTTGTAACCTTTTATACCATTGAAGATAAAGCATAGCCAAAATTGACATGCTTAGCTGATTCTTTTAGCTGATTGGTGTTCATCTCACATATTTGTAGGACTTTTATGTTGGTGATGCTGCTGGAAGAATAGATTATCATAGTGACACGGACAAGAACTTTGAAGAGGTAATATGCATTATAAGATTTTGTGCTTCCTTTTTAATTCATACTAATACACAGGAGCGTCTGTAATTTGATCTTCATTAATAATATTATGACTGTGTATTTGCTAAACTGGCCTTTTTATGTTTCAGACAATTGGATTGAAGTTTTATCTTCCTGAGGAATACTTTGATGCTTGAAGAAGGATTTTACGAAGAGCACATGCCTACAGTTTTGTCTTTAAATATTGCGATTCAACTAATATGGGTAGATATGTTTATGATCCGGTTCGTCTTCATCCCTCCAAGTTGTTTGACGGATCAGATCTTCATCCCGCCAACAAAATATTTCTTACTTCTCATAGTGAGTAATTGTTACAATTTCTACCATCATTATTCCACTACAGCTAATCTATACTCATAAAATGTTACCAGCAACATTAATCACATCTTGATTAGGCATTGTCTGATGGTCATAATATGTTCGTATCTGTAATAAGATTTATGAGGTATTCACTATTCTATACAGGTTATCTCCGTTGAGGACTCCAAACGCCTAAATGCAGTTGAATCTAGCTTCCAAGACTCTAAAGCCATTGTGAAAGCAATCGGGAACGCCACTAAAGTCGTACTCCTAATCAGTCCATGTTAAAATGGTCCAACCACAAAGGTCACCCCAGCAGAAGCCCTGCAATTAATCCTAGGTGCTCAATTTGCAGTCCACTTCTAGATGAAAACAAGTAAACAACACATATCGAATGTTAAATTATTTTTTATTCTATTGTTTTTCCATTGTGTTTTCAGGTATAGTATTTGGACCAATTCTAGATGAAAACTAGGGAGAAGCATGGTGCGGTATTGTCAGGTATTGTTCTCTATTCAATACTCATATCCCACTAACCTGCCAATTTGCAGAGATTATTAAGTGCCTTAATGCTTGCTCAAAAAATAATTGATATCTTACATATTACTATTTATGTATTTATGTTTTCTAAGTGCAGTCTAAAAGAGAATGTCGTCGGAGATCTTTCTTTAAATATTTTGCTGAGCCGCTACAAGACTCCAATGGTATTTTATTCTTTTGTAAAGTTTTGAAATATTTTCTCTTTAGCAGAGCAGGTCATGCTGTATCATAATTTAAAGTAAAATGCCATTTCCGTCCCTGTTGGGTTATAACCGCTGTTGGGTTAAAACAGTGTTTTGAAAACACTTTTGAAACGACTGTTTGGTTAAACAGTGTTTTGAAACCACTGTTAGGTTAAACAGTGTTTCAAAACACTGTTGGGTTAAAACAGTGTTTTGTGGAGAAAACAGTGGTTCTTTTTTTCCAAACAGTAGTTTGACTTTGGTCAAACAGCGTTTTAACTTTGGTCAAACAGCGTTTTAACTTTGGTCAAACAGACTTTTGAATCATTAAGAATCATATTTTTGCAAACAGTTGTTTGACTTTGGTCGAACAGTGGTTTGACTTTGGTCGAACAGTGGTTTGACTTTGGTCAAACAATGGTTAAACAGTGTTTTAACTTTGTGAGTAAGGTTTTTGTTCTTCTATGTTTTAAGAACTCTGCTAAAACTGCTTCAAACATTAGGCATTGTTTATCTATATCTATAGATTTTCCCCTGGTTGATTACTAGCGTATCATAAATAATGAATCATTTATAGAACTCTGCTAAAACTGCTTCAAACATTAGGCTTTGTTTCTACTATTTTGTTTCTAAATTTTCTGTAACCGTCTTCCTTTTCTCTATATTTTAATTTCGGGCCGTTTATTAAGACACGTAGGATATGCTTTGTTGAAAGTGGTACAACAATTGGTACTAAAAAGAGAGCAAATTTAACTTTCTCGAAGTAGAAAAAACACTGTTGCATAGTTGAATCCTAAATATGAATCTTTCTTTACCTTTTCCTTTTTGTTCCTTTTTTCAGGTGTTGCTATTTCTTTTGCTTGTGACAGCAGTAGCAGCAACCAATGCTATTGAACTCTATAACGATGAACAAGGCGAATGCAATTCCGAAAAGCATTTAACTCCTCGCCCGCATAGTGTTTCCATATTAGAATTTGGTGCCGTTGGTGATGGGTGAGCCACTGATGTTGTCCATCAGGTTGTTTATCTTCTTTATTCCTTACATATTGTGACATATAGCTTATGAATATGTATTAATCATGAATAGTTTTTTTCTTCGCATACCCACTGGTGTACCCTTTACTATCCTTTGTAATCAGCATCTGACTATACGTGGTATTTGTTGGTGGTTTGATGAATGTGCTGCTCAACGGCGGTGACCTCGAAACCTAATGGTGTTATGAGTGACTTTCTGTCGTCTTTGTTAGGACAGTGGTAGAATAGTGGATGTAAATTGGATCTTTTACTGATTAAGGCATTTAAAAAGACTGCAACGATGTCGAATAGGTGATTGTGGTTGGAATGTGTTTTTGTTTGATTTAGGGTTTTGTTTAGGCTGCTATATAGTCGGAATTAGGGAATTTGGAAGTTGATGATATGTTAAGATAGGATTAGGATCTGGATATGTTAGTTTGTTATATTAAAGTTTAGATTTGATGCTTAACTGTTGTTCTTAATCTATAATAAAAGGATGTTATGACTATGATTGGTGAAAATTGATGGTAATTTCATTGATCTGATATGATATCTGTTGAAAAGGATATTATAAGTTTCAACTGTATAATAATGTGATGAGAGTTATTCAAGCTTCTAACATTACATTGATGCATGTGTTTCAGGTGGG
>JARYGA010011561.1:0-30704 GCA_030545235.1 Helianthus tuberosus | reverse complement strand
TAATCCGCTCTGGATTGACCAGCTCGAGAAGAAAGAATGATGCCAACAATAAGACCGTAGAGGGCCAAAGCTTCAGCAAAAATGAGAATCAAGATCATTCCAACGAAAAGTTTAGGTTGTTGTGCATTAGCCCTGGATTTACAACACAATTACATTAGAATAATCACACTCCCATGCTCAGTAAGAAAAGAAACAATAAATCCCATGACATGTATAACAATTTCAACCAATAAGCTCGTAAATGAATCGATTTGGGTTGTGTTTTATCGTGATTCTCAAGCAAGTCAAATGAAAAATGGCAGCTAAAGGGAAAGATCAAATGGGTTGAATTCAAGGTGTACGTGTAATGTTATTGTTAAATAATGTATGCATTAATTATTTATAATTTTTTAACATACAGACAAATGTTAGCAGGTAGCCCAACCCAACCCACCAACATGTTTTGACCTGTACTAGGAAACTATCTGTTTCAACCCGACCCTGTTTTGACCTATTACCCAACCCCAATGACTCGCCCGTCATGCCAGTACAAGAGCTAACCAATAAGAGATACAAAATGCCCATGTTTGGCTTTTATCGGAGTTGATCCCAATTTTCGTTTGAAGTTGAACTAGTAAAACAATTCTCACTATGAAGCTATCATTACTCTTTTGCTTATATTTATGTTGTAGCTATGTATCATTCGATGCATAGAGTTGAATTCTATGTATATTCATAGAATCAAAGGGTGTTTAATTGTTTTATATACTTAGTCCTAGGTTCTTGTAAAAAGGACATTTTTTATGTGAGAAGTGCGAGAAGGCATAGGAATTGACATGTAGGCATCATGTTTTGCACTTAGGCATGATGTTTTGGCAAGAAAAACACCAAACATAACAATTTAAGACACAATGCAATGAATTCTAGGCTTAAAACTTAAAACATCATGCCAAGAACGTTAAGTAGTGTGTTTTAAGTGTTAAGCAGTGTGTTTTAGTTGTGTTTTAAATTTCATGCCCATAATACATTGCATTGTGTTTTAAATTGTTATGTTTGGTGTTTTTCTTGCCAAAACAACCCAAAACATCATGTCCCAAGTCCAAAACATGATGCCTAATTGCCTACATGTCAATTCCTATGCCTTCTCACACTTCTTATGAAAAAGGTCCTTTTTACAGGAGCCTCACCCGTTTACTTATATGCAATTAAGATAACCTTTGCTTATATTTTTCAAAATTGTCTTCTAGTTTTTTTAAGTATTGTGTTCCTTGTCTCAGGCGTTCGCTTTATCTGTGTCTTATGCCTAGGTGACACACGAGCCCTTTGCACCTTGCGACTTTGACTACTATGGTCATTATGCATATAAGGTTCCTGGTGGCTGATATTTGAAGTATCATACAGGATAAACAGCGCCTAAGATAACTTGAAAGTAATTGACGTAGGTTAGTTTGTTAAGAGCGAGCTAGCTAGCTCCCTTCTGGTTTTGCATGAATGGTGGTTTTATACTATTCATCAATCAGAGTATGGCTATAACCTTTTTTCTGCACTGATCAAATAACTCAAATCCTCAGAAAAACAAATCCATCCACG
Organism: Helianthus tuberosus; assembly: GCA_030545235.1. Classification (NCBI taxonomy): domain Eukaryota; kingdom Viridiplantae; phylum Streptophyta; class Magnoliopsida; order Asterales; family Asteraceae; genus Helianthus; species Helianthus tuberosus. Next base: position 29,135 of record JARYGA010011561.1, on the reverse strand, counting down.
ATAACTTGAAAGTAATTGACGTAGGTTAGTTTGTTAAGAGCGAGCTAGCTAGCTCCCTTCTGGTTTTGCATGAATGGTGGTTTTATACTATTCATCAATCAGTGTATGGCTATAACCTTTTTTCTGCACTGATCAAATAACTCAAATCCTCAGAAAAACAAATCCATCCACGAAAAAAGACATTGTTATAAGTCGATCGAGAAAAGAGGTCGGCATAACTATTCTAAAGCAAGCAACTACGCAGAACCTAATCTTTAACCATTTAAGACAATATTGACAAACAATTAGATCTAGGGGTGTCCAAAAACACTGAAACAGACCGAACTCCCCAAACCGAAGCAAGTCGTCGGGTTTGGCCGGTGGTTTGATTCGTGGTTCAGTTTTGAGGGTTTCACGGTTTTGACAGTTCGCTCCGGTTTAAAATTTGGAACCGGCCGCTTAAGCTTTATTATATATATATTTTTCTTCATTTTTGTAACATGTGGTTATGAATTTTAAAATACAAACTAATGAATTTGAAAAAAAAAATAACATTTCAAACCACCAAACCATTAAACCGCCAAAGCAGTAAAAACAGCAAATTTGGAAACTAACTTCTCATTTGTCCGATGAAACAATGTAACCAAATTCTAGGACAGAAACAGAGATCAGACAGTTACCTAACACCAGCATCACCGACGATTCCAATGGCCATACCAGCAGAAAGACCAGCCAGACCACAAGCAAGACCAGAAGAAAGATGAGCGTATCCGTCAAATAGATAATAAGACTTGGCCTTAGGGTTAATCCCAGTACTGATAATCACGGCAATAATCAGACCGTAAATACCCAACACTCCAGCCATAACCACCGGCACAATTGACTTCATTACCAACTCTGGCCTCATCACTCCCATTGAAGCCACTCCAACGCCACTTTTTGCCGTCCCATAGGCTGCTCCCATACCTACATATGTATTACAATAATCAACAACACACCACACCCATCGTCATACAATGGTCATATGGGCCCTATGACTTTGTCAGTCACTTGTGTATCAAGATAACACCAACAGCCTACAGGTGTTCAAAAACCGTTGAAACCACCCAAACCAATTTAAATCAGCCGGTTCGGTCCGGTTTACGGTTTGGAACCAGCCGCCAAAACTGTCTGGCCGAAATATTAAAAAAAATTAATTAATAACATTTCTTTTAATCTATATAATGTTAATAAAAATATAACATATTTTTTTCATGCATAGGAATCAAACAGTTATAATTAATATAGGTATTTTATAATTTATAATTATAATTATAATACATACATATTGTTAACTGATTCGGTTTCAACAATTTTCATTTTCACTTATTTGTTTCGTAAAAGCTTTAATACTCAAAAGGTAAAAGGTTTGTTCTTTTTCCAAACCTACCATTTTACTAAAAAAACAGCCCAATCCAGCAAACCGCCAAATCCAAACTGTATTGACCGACTAGGCCGGCCCGACCAACCCAACCAATCCAGCCATTTCGGTTTACCGTTTAACTAACAAAAAAAAGATGTACTTATCGGTTCAGTCCAGTAATTTCGTCAAAACCAGCCAAACCAGACTGTGAACACCTAAATTAACACCTCATACGGCCCGTATGATTCATGCGAAAACCAACTCATACGGCCGTATAAACATTTTAGCCCGGATGTGTCAGCACAACACCTCATACAATCCGTATTCGGCCCGTATGATGGCGTGACTGTATCCTTGTGTTTCCATACGAATTTATATAAGGATATATATCTACGCTAACAGATCAGTGCTAAACGACGCCGATTTCAACAGGTCAAATGAAAATTAGGGGATTAGAAGATCGATTTGACTTACAAGAGAAGACCAACGCAGCAGCGGCGCCGAGGAAGCCGAAAAACGGAGCAGTTTCGTCGCCGGAGAACGTCGAAGACATCGTCGGTTGTTGATTTAGGGTTTTGATCTTAACACAAATTCAATGGGGGATGTGAGGTTTTGATGTTTTATTATTATTCGGATACCAATCCAATCTCCCTTTTGACAAAACACATGCTTAATCACTCCTTAAAAATATTTTTATTTTATTTTATATATTTGTCTTTAGCTATAAAAAAGTGTGTGATTCACATGATTGTCTAAGTCTTGTTTAGATATCATGTCATTCATGTGTTATGTGAAAACAAGATTAACTTTTTCGTTTATTAGTTTAGGGAACCCGGGGCGGTCCGTTATGGAGGGGGAACAACGCGTTTTACCGTGTGATACACCATCGACGGTGGTTTCCACAACGCGTGGATTTCATAATGCGTTGAATTTATCACGCGTTTTACATGTTTGAGTGGTGAGTAATATTTAAATGGAGATGGGTGTGTGGTGAGTGATTGACATTTCCACTAAAATCCATCACTAGTGATGGAATAATGCTTGATGACGTGACGGAACTTGATTAGAAGTTGTGAGTGAGTGATGAGTGATGGGCGCCCCTACCCCCTTAGAGTAAATTACATTACGTGCTTTATGTATTACACAAATTATGAAACGTGACCTTTAAAAGAAATAATTACAGATTATGTCCAAAACACCATGTTATATAACATTTTATGTCATTTTATCCTAACTGAGTTAATTATCTTAGTTAGGTTAAATCAAGGTAAGGACAATGTTGTCATTTCACATACTCAGTTAGTTATCATTAAAGACACAAAGTGTAAGTTACTCTTAAAAGCATTTTTATCTTTTAGTTAATATTAAAAGTAAAAAAATAAAAGTTTAATTATTTATTATATATATATATATATATATATATATATATATAGAGAGAGAGAGAGAGAGAGCGAGGGCGGTTATCAAACATTACCACTAATCCTACATTACGTACATGACAATGCTGATCGTCCGATCAATCTGATTTGTGCGTCATTAAATTGATGATGATTAGCGGTGGCAAAATGGTAATTGTTCTACCAAAAGGTTAAAATCGTAAATTACCCCCATCAAAATACCCGGCTACATCATCTTCTCAAATCAAAATACAAAATTAGAACCCATGATTCTCGCTGAAGTATAAACGACGGCTGGACGGAAAATTGATCAAAACGTATATCGATTTGAAGTGAAAACGGGAATGACGATTACAGCGTTAGGAGGTAAACCATTCGATTTAATCATCTGTTCATCCCTTTTTGTTTAACATTGGTTTTACGATTACAACCTTGCCGACACTGAACATTGTTTTAATGGTGAAAAAAACGTAGCTAAAAGAGAGAGCAAGAGCAAAAAAAGCAACAATCAGGTGAAGTCTACGAACATCAATCCAGGTTTTCCCCTAAAATCCCCATCTTTAGGGTTTGATTATTTGATTTCTGATTATTTGTTTTGGGACTTTATAACTTGCGGTTTGTGAAATTGATTTTGGTAACAGCGTATTGATATCTTGATTTTTCACAACATGCGTTTTGTCCTATTGATTGTTACTAACATGAGTTATTTGATATTGGGGGTTTTAATGTTCATCATGTTCATCCTCCTTTTTGTTAACCTGCGTTTTTAGAAAATGATTGTCAGATTGATGTATGCTAACATGCGTTATTTGATATTGGGGGTTTTAACAATCATGTTCATCGTCTTCATCCGTTTTGTTAACTTCCAGTTCTAAAAAATGATATTGCTGACTTGCCTGGTATGTAAGTTGGTGGTGTTGAATGATTTTTGATTATACCTCCGGCAGTGCGTCAGTCATATGTTTTTTATCATCATTTTGGTAACGTGCGGGATTTTTTATGACTTGAAATATGTATGCAGGGGTTCCTGATAATGATGATGATTTCGAATCCCCCATTCAGCCGATGCAAAAAAAAAAAAAAAACAAACCTCAAAAGTTAAAGTTAAATAAAAGGCCAAAGAAAGTAAATGTTGAAGATGATGATTATTTTAAAGCACCAATTCAAGCTTTGAAAACCAAAAAAGCCGAAAACCCAAAAAAGAGCCCAAGTAATATAACTGATGAAGATGATGATGATTTTGAGGAACCTATAAAGAAGATCAAAGCGTCGAAACAAGATAGGCACATGGATCCTACAAAGAGTAAAAAACGATTAAAGTACCGGAACTAATTAGGACGGAACTAAGACCGTTCTATGCATATCATCATGAGGCATTAAGTCTGATGTGTAGTCCTTCTGCTTTCTTGGATACAATAAGACAGTTTACAGAAGCACAGATAGCGGATGTCAAGAGATTGGATTTGGTCATGTTCTTGATTTAAAGGTTAGTTACATAAGTACACATCTGGGTTTTTGGCTCCTACGAAACTACGACGAGCAATACAGCACACTAAACATTGGAAATCATAAGATACGAATCACATGAGATTCAGTATATGATGTGTTTGGTATTCCAAAAGGACCAAATCCGGTACTTGAAAAAATTAAGCCTCGGAAAGGTGCGATAGTTGTAAAAAATACCGCTACTGACGGGGTTGAGACAACTATTGGTGAGTTCAAAAACCAGTGGCCCGACAACAACATAATTACTCATTCATTGGTTGCACAAGCTATGGGACACCAAGCAAATGGTGGCAGATTATTCAAGTTAAATTTTTTGGCCTACTGGAATACGTTATTTGTAGAGATTACAAAGTCAACAACAGTTAAACAAAGTTTTCTGCTTGCAATTGACAAAGAGGAAGACATATCGAAGCTAGATTGGTGCTCATCTGTTTTAGAATCACTTAAACGAACTAGACAAGGTTGGAAAAAGCTGGACTCACAATATAATGGACCTGTTGCATTTCTTACGATACGTTTTTTGAACATCTTTAAAATATTAAGTAAAACATGATTGTTAATATCATTTGATATTTTATACAATTATATGCAGCTTCTGTACGCCCATGAGTACAACAAAAGGCACCAAATTTTCAAAGAAGTTGTCGAAATGCCTATCATAAAGTATATGACATCTCGTATGATTGACGACATGGAAGAGCATATATACAACAATGGGCCACTATCAGATGTTGAAGATTGCAATGAAGATGAAGAAGATGAAAAAATGCATGGCAATGAAAACCAACAGCATGTGGATGATGAAAACCTAAATCAGCAGGATCAACAGCATGCGACAGCCTCGGACAACGTCATTACCGATGATGATCAACATCAACAGGCTCCGACAACGCCATTAGAAGACCTAAATCAGTATGGTCAACAGACTTCGACGTTATTGACAGACCTATTCAATGACAACATCCCATTACATGAGGCTGCTGTAGTACAAGAAAAAATCATCGCATTAGAAATGACAGATAAGCCTACGACAGATGAATTCACAATACCTCCCGTGGATACCACAAAGGTCTACAGAAGAAGAAACGAGGCTGAGAAAGATTCAATAGAAGAATGTTACATACCATCGACTACTGATTGGTTTGAGGACTAGAATCCTAGTGATGATATTTCAGATTTGAACCTAGTTATGGGCATCGGTTCACAAACGCCAAAACTTATTGACTACTGCAGCACTCCGCTTCAGCTAACCGGGGTAAGCTATGACGATGGTACACGGGAAGCCTCCAACAAAAATAAGAAGGTACACTCTTTTGAATTCAAAAATAATAACGCATGGCATATAATAGTACACACAATTTAACATAATAACGCATGTTTTATACAGTAACAAGTGTTATAAAAATAACGCATGTTTTATGTATATTCACGCATGTTTAAAAAAACCACATATTATAAAAATACTTATGTAGATTCTAAAAAAATAACGTATGTTTAAGAAAAAAATCACGCTAGTTTAGAAACATAATAACACATGTTATGAATACACGTTCCTTGGATAAATACTTATGCAAATTGATAACAACATAATAACGCATGTTGTATAATAATAACGCATGTTAGTAATAAAATTCAAATCCTGCAGGTGTTGTTGAAAAACATGGACAGTAACATAAAGAAATGCATTGCTCTCGTTACGGAAATGAACAAAATTGTTACCGACGCAAAGGAAAATTGTTACTAGGATCCAGATATAAAGAGAATGTTTAAAAGATGGGATGATACAGTTAAGAATACCGTCTCAACGGCTGATCATGTAACTTCTGGAGGTGATGAAGCTCTTGTAAACAAAGTTGGAGAGGGTGAGGATAATATTCAAGAGTTAAGAGGGGATAAAGATGCAACCGTACAAAATGAAAACACAGAAAAAACAAAAGGCAGACAAGAATTTGTGTAATTTTTTAAGATTAACGCAATTTAAGTTAAATGATGAGAAAACGTTTGTGATTTTTTAGATTGTGATGATGTTGATAATATGATAGATGACGATGGGGTATTTCAGACTCATGCCTGGCAAAATTACAAACCATAGAACCAGGTGTATACAACCAGACGAGAGAAGGTAACAAATCTGATCATTACTATAATAGTAACCGTCTTCTTACTAAAAATAACCTACTTGATCATACAAATAGTGATATAAGCAGCAACAGATGTGGTACACGAAATGGAACAAGAGGTAAATTTAGCAGAGTCTAGTCAACAAAAATCACAAAGTCAAAATGCAGTAACTGAGTCGATGTTGAATGAACTAGAAAAGATAAACCCTGACGTCTATGATAAAAAATGCCTCCCAACACATCTGCTGAAGAAACAGATGAAGTGACGGATGCAGAAATGCAGTCGGTGGAGACGCTTTTAAGATTGGCTCCCATCCTACAAACATCAACGGACAGTAAACAAAAAACTCATGTGACTGCTAACGAAAAAATGGATGAAAAAAGATTGGATGAACTAGTGAGAACACATATCAAAAAGTGGAGGGATAAGAACGAAAAACGAATGGCAGAATTAGGTGATGCATACCGATCACCTTACTGCAACAGGATAACCGGCTTATATGAGCCACTCCTGGAACATGACCAAACGATCATCTGTTACCTCTTAGCTCCGATCGGAAATATTAGGTAAGTTCAAGGTTTTATTTCCTTTAAAACACTTAAAATATTGACTTATTTAAGTTCACCGTTTGTTGAAACGGTCCCTTTTGGTTTTAAACAACAACTCAGTGATGTACAAGTCTAAAAGTGGAGTGGAAACATTCAAAATCATTTTTGAAAGCTTTCACCCATCACAATTCGTAGCTTCAAATGGAGTAGACGCTTTTGTAGATGTGTTGATCCTTGAAGAGAAAAAAGGGACAAAAAATCATCACCATACAGGTTGTTCTTGCCAAGTACAATGATTGTAAGTAAATAAATCATGTTATATATTTGATACTGTTAATAACACATGTACATTTCCCTGTTAATCACGCATGTTATATGTTAATCACGCGTGTTGAAAATTAATCACGCAAGTTATATGTTAATCACGCTTGTTTGTTCATTTTGTATATAAATAAGCATCCATATACTAATCTAGTATATGACGCATGTAGATTTCCCTGTTGTTGAAAACATATACATACCATTTAATAACACATATATATGTATTTTTGCAGCCTGACGCAATGTATGGGCCCAACTACAATGACAATGAACGATTTAAAGTATTTGCGTCAAACCTAGAAGATATACTGGGTAAATATGAGGTCAAGAAACTTGAAACGATGGATGTTATCTTCATTCCAGTACTATTATCTAAGCATTTCTTCTGCATATGCTTTCACTTGAAAAATGGCGAAATTGAGTTAATTGATAACTCTAGGATTAAACAATCTTTAGCAAACGTTACCGTGGGCGCCCCGAAATGCTGGTAATTCTCGAAAATTCAGCTTTATATACAAAACGACTATATATTATAACGAGAAGTTCTAGTTCTATACCTAAAAGACAAGATAAGACGAAAAGAATGGATAAAAAACTTGGAAACGGCAAGCATAATAAGAAAAGAAATGGATTGGAGAACTCTTCAAAACGGAGTTGATTGTGTGTCTTCACAATGAGACATATGGAGACGTACAAGGTCAAATCACCATGGAATCCGGGGTTTGTGAACGAAGATAAAAAGAACATTCAGGATTCACAGCTTCGATTCTTGAGGTACCGGTATCTTAGTAAGATTGTATTGTCCGACTACAATCTTGTAAGGAAAAAAAGTCTTTGACGCAGCTAAGGAATTTGCGAAGACCTCAAGCAGCGTAGATGTGTTGAACAATCTAGATAACAAAATTAGGGACCGATTGGATGAGTTCTTTAATCGTGACAAAGTGTAAACAAATGTTATGTCGTAGAACTACTTTGTTACAATCATATTTGAACTGTTCTTTTTTATTTTTTTTATTTTGCTGATTACTCTTATACTATATTATCAGATAACATTAAAAATGTAAACACAATGGGTATGTTTCCCTATTCAAAACAAATGTGTCACGAACCCCGACCCCACCCTGGACGGGAGCGGGAGTCGTGAAGCAACCAAGTGGTACCGGTGGTTTATTTTGAAAAGTATTGCAGCGGAAAATTTCATCAGGACCATGAGTTAGGAAAAATATCAGAGTTTTGAAACACCGGATTTTATTTATTAAACAGATGGGATAAACCCATGTTTTGCAAAGGTAGCTTTAATATGGGATAAGCTCGAATACATAAAACAACTTTTCTTAATTTAATTTAATTGATAAAATGAGCCACTTCTGTAAGCCTTTTGGTGCCGTATCCAACTCTTATTCCAATCTAGTGTAATTACCTGAAACATGTTTTAAAAAGGTTTTGTCAGCAGGAAATACTGGTGAGTACATTCAATTTGTACAAAAGACACATTGTTATAATTTATAGTATTAAGAGCGATTACAATTGCCTCTATCTTATAATTATCTGGTCCAGTTGTCACTCGACCGGATCTATGACTGTGGTTATATCACTATTGGGTCCGTTCACCCAAACGTGACGTGTATCACTATTTAGGTATGTTCACCTAAAAGTGATAAAACAACAGTAATGTGCACAATACCCCACTTACTGCCAGTAATTTAAGATAACAAAGACTTAATCCCTGTAAAATATAACTGGAAAATAGTTTGAGGTTTTTGTAAAAGAGTTTGATAAAAAGAGAATGACTCACCTTGTTAGCATATAGTCTTGATTTAACAGGCCTCCTGATTCTAAGTCTTCTGATAGCTAAGCATCTATTTTGATTGTAAGTGTATAGTGCAGAGTTTCTGGTAGTTAAACATTTAGTTTAACAGAGTGGAATACGTATTAGTGTTAAACCCAATCAAACCTAACGATGGTCATGAGATCAGAACCTTAACGAAATTCACAAAGTATAGTCTTATTTAGACAACACTTTGGCATTCGTCCGTTGGTTTCCGAATCGACCGGACAGAATATCGTATTGGTGATTATTGGTTAGAACACCAACGTATAGAGAGAAGAATAGAAGGAATGAGCAAAGAAAAATAAATCCTAGGCTTCCTATTTATAGGTAAGAAACATGCAAATTTCCAGGAAGTTTCCTATATACTTTCTAGGAAATTACATATACTTTTCTAGGAAGTTACCTATACATTTTCTAGGAGGCTTCCTACCTACATATATATCTTCTTACACCTTGCACATTCCTCATATATATCTATTTTCATGTATATCTATTTAGGTGTTTAATTTACTTAGTTAATTAATCTTACTTAGCTGATTAATTAATCTTACTTAACTGATTAATTAATCTTACTTAATCTCACTTAGCTGTTAAGTTTACTTATTTATTAAGGTTTCTTGATTGCTAAGTTATCTTAACTACTAAGTTGTCTTAACTGCTAAGTTTACTTAATTACTAAGTTTCCTTAACCACTAAGTTTCCTTAACCATTAAGTTTACTTAATCATTAAGTTTCCTTAACCATTAAGTTTACTTTAATCATTAAGTTTCCTTAACCATTAACTTTACTTAATCATTAAGTTTACTTAATCGCTAAGTATTCTAGTTTAACAGCTTCCTGGTTATGAGTTCTAATTTCTAGTTACAATGGAACTCGTATTAGTGTATTAACTCAATTCAATTTTAACAATAATCACGAGATCAAAACCCTCACGACGAATGACAAAGTATCGGCGAATATAGGCAGTACTTAAACATCCATCGGATCGGTGTTAATCGATCAGATATAGTACCGTAGCCGTGATCGAGTTATTACCCTAATAACGGGCAGAGTTGCGAGTTTTAGGGGGGTATAATACCTGAGTATTATAGAACTATATGTTTAGAGAGAAAGAAAAGAATTGAACGAATTGAACTGAAACCATCGGCTGCTATTTATAAGCTGACATCGGGGCGGGTCGCGGCCCGCAACTCCTTCATCTTCATTTTTCGCGGCCCGCGAGGAAGCATAGGGCGGTTTAGGGTTACTGAGTTATCACGTAGGTTTGACACGTGGATGACACGTGTCACGCAACGTGTTCGGATCAGTTTGAGGATCTCGCGCCCCGCGAAGCCTTTCCTTAACTCTGTCGAGCCTCGCGAAGCCTTTCCTTAACTCTGTCGAGCCCCACGACAGACTAAATTTTCTTGTTTTCTTGGTTTTTTGTAAATAGGAAGGATATACGGTTTCGGGTTTTCAGTTACGGAGCGTTTTAGGACATTTTGTGTGAGTCGTTACAAAATGAGATACAGAGAAAACCACTTATATAAAACAAAGACATATGATAAAACTACCCAAAATCATAAAACAAACAGAAATACTTCATAATACAAACCCACATGCTTGAACCAGTCAGAAAAAGGACTCTAAAAACTTGATCTTAGTGTCCATAGAGCATCTTAAATGGTTATTGCATCCGCAAGCTCCTTTAAATGTTTCTCATCGCGCTCTCCTAGATCAACCATAAACATCATAGCCACCTCTCGGACACTGGATTCTTTCATACCGGACAGCAAATTGAATATTTCTTCTCTCCTCTTCATGTTCTCTCTGACCCTAGAAATGTTAGTCTCTAACAAGTCTTTATAAGACTTGTCTTCAGCAATTTGTTCCTCGGTCCTCTTTTTAAGATAAACACTCATACATGATGATGAACAAGATCCAGAAGATGAATTACAAGAATCTGCCATCTTTGAGGACAATATGTCGTAGGCCTTTCAATGAAATATAAAAGCAAAAACCCAGCTAAAGGTCATCTATAATTATTGAGCATCACAATTATTGGTTCAGAAGTCACTGTGAATGTTTTTTTGGAATTTTATTGGTTCAGTAGCCTGTTCAATAATTGGGTATGTTAAATAATAACGCACGTTCTTTTTATAAGTCAATACAAAAAAAACGCACGTTCAAAGTGAAAAAAGGCATATTCTATACAAAAGAAACCTTAAAAAAACGAGTGCAATGAATTCCAGAAACACTAATGCTTTTTTAAAAATATTAAACTAACAACAAGTTGAGTTAAAAAATAATACTACTAATAATTATCATATCTACAAATAGCCTTACCATCGCCATGACTGGTAATTATGTTAGATTTTAATTTCACTGACCAAATCATCCCCTCAACTACCCTAATAAATTACAATCTTCATACATAATAAAAAACCCAGTTGATTTTTGCCAAAAATTAACAACCTAAACTACGTTACAAAAATGTCGACAGACCCCGCAAGTACATCGATCAAGGAGCTCCTCTCCAGCTGCACGTTGACTGAACTTGCATCGGATGTAAACTCCACTAACTTAATTTCTCACGATCATTTTACCCAAAACACCGTAATCTTTTTCCGTTTCTTCCCGAAACATATTTATATCAATCAATTCCCGTTTTCCTCGAAAACAGTTTTAAATCATACACATTTCCAAATCCATGTTTTTTTCCATAAAACATATCATATCATTCAAAAAATCATATTTTCCATGAAAATATACTTGTATATAATTCAAAGGCATATTTTATACAAAAAAACGTATATTTATCCTTTTTAACGACGTGTTCTTCCCCCAAAACAGTATATAAAATAGTAAAAAAAGGGGTGCTCGTGACGCTCACCTTTGGGTGCGTTTATATTCGCAATCCCTCAATGTGGTCTACATGTCCTAATTTAAGTAAGAACGATTTAATAACCAAGTATTCTACAAACAACTAAGTTTCTCAAATACTTAAAATTTTCACATAACTTTAAGACTTTCTCGAAAAGTCTTTGTTTTGGTTATCTTGGCATATATATATATATATATATATATATGTGTGTGTGTGTGTGTGTGTGTTCATATATATATATATATATATATATACTAAGATTTTTCCACAATTTGAATGATTTTATTGGTGACCCTTATTATGTTATATCAGTTATCGCACCCGTTTATAAGCAATATATCTACGATTTGCGCTTCAAAATATATTTGCATAAACGTGAACATGTTATCATACATCGGTATACACGTATTACATCATTTCACACATTTTAACATTCTCCAACACTTAAACACCAAATAACTCATCAAGTTAACCTAGGCATTATCTTCATGCTCAACACAATTTACACACACATAATGTAACATCCCAAAACTCAAATTATTAAATTCGTTAGTATGTTACCATGTTTAATTAAACGAAATACAATAACTAAGTTATTAAACTTGGTTAAATGCCTAACAAAACAATTAAGGGAAGGAATTGGCTAAAATTGTGATCAAGTAACAACTAGAAGGGCCAAGGTTTCCAAAAGGGGAAACTTATATTTGATTAAAATTAAAACCCAAAACATACACTGGGAGTGTGTGTGGGTGTCGATATCACGACCAGGAGAAGGGGGTCAAACCCTAGTTCATAAAAATCTTCAAATTGAAAGGGAAATTTAAGTTTAAGTTCATACAGGAACCGAGATTCTTGATCACCTAAGTGTCCTGAACACAAAGTAGGTCAAATTTTATGTTTTAGCAATGCTTGATGAAATGGGTTTTATGTAAAATGTGAATGTTGTATGAAATTGAAGATGAATACTAGTTTATATTAACAAGTAGAAGTTGTAGTAAGTTAATTTTTGACTACATCGATGATTTGGGGGAAAACCCACTTATAACTATGGAATGAGGAAGATGGTAAAGAATTATATACAAATTAATATGATGTTAGTGTTTGAAGTGATATTGTAGATGATATCTTGTTTGATAGATTGAATGTGATATGAGTTGGTTGATGTTTTGTGTTATTGAAGAATGAAAGAAAGAGGTAGGAGGTAAACATGAAATACTTGTACAATATGCTCTATTAATGCGAAACCCGCCAAGTGTTCGATGAAATGCTTAAGAGAATAAATATGCGGAATTGTATGCAAGTTGTGGGTAAATATGTATAGAAAGTGATTATTATGTAATTGTTAACAAACTAATATGTGAATTTGTTTTAGATGGAGTTCATGTGAAAATTTGAATTTTGGTATGATGTGGTAGAAGTGTGGATTAGGAGCTTGTAATCTATGCTTGAAGATATGGTACAACTTATGCGTTTGGATGATTTTGTGGTAAGGATCAAGGGTTGAAAGTGGCGTTGTTGTATGGTATGTGGATTTCTAGTAAGAATAATGTCGGGTTCAAGGATAATGTTAAATTAGTTAATCTTGAATGATGTTGTTAGTTATGGAATTATGAGATGACTAGTATGGAAGGAATTGTTTATGTTGTGTGCATATATGATCTTGTGGTTGTATGTGTGTTTTACTATGTGAGTAGGGAATGTATATAATGTCCGTAGTATAATCGACTATAATGATGTGGATGTATGAGATTAGATTGATAATTCATAAGATAGATAGTTGACTTTCTGAAAGTTAACTATGCATAAATAGCGTAATAAGGCTTTTGTCACAAGTGTTATGTTAGAGAAATCATTAAGTACATGCTATATCAATTTGTGCTATATGTGACGACATGAAGAATTATGTGGAATGAAAAGATGCGACTTCTAGCTTATACTTTGTGTTGTTGGAATTTGACGAGTAAAGTTTAATGTAGGATATGAATGTGAAATGAATGCAATATTAGAATGTGCGTTTATACTAATGAAGTGGTAACCATGATGACATGAAAGTATAGGATCATGTCAAGATGGGGGAAGCATGGAAGGCTAACGGAAAGGATATGAGGAAGCATGTACGAAACGAGCACTCGAGGTAAGTGATTCCGGTTCACTTCTTAGTATGTATGTAGAATTTTAATATTTATGAGTGTGGAAAATTATGCAAGGAGTATATAATGAATGAGAGTATTAAGATAAGTGTTATTTTAGTGTAACGGAGGAGTTATCTATAACGAAGGTAAATTAGTAGGATTAAATGGGTCAAATAATGGTATAAAAGATTTATAAGCCGTTTGCTTATAAATCAACTTTTGATGCGACCTGAGGTAATAAACAGATCCGTAATTAAGTTACGGTCGCATAGAAACAAGAATCATGAAATTTGGATATGTAGATCAAAAGTTATGAAACTTAGAAGTTGGAATTTTGGTTAAAATCATAGCTGGGCAATTGTGCAGCAGAAATAAGGAACATTCTGTCGAAATAGGGCTGTCGCGCTATGCTATAGCAACTTAGTTTCACTGTCGCGCCACGCGAAATCGGTCGTGGCCCGCGAAAGAGAAGGGGGCTGACTCCCGCGTCCCGCGAGGGACCAATCAACTGGCAATTTGTTTGACTTTGTTTGTTATGGACATGGGACTTGTTTCAAATGATTTTTTTATGTCTCATAACTTATATTTAAGTTGGTTTTGAGTATAAGTGATGTTATGAGCCTCCGGATAGTGAAAGTATGGATTTTCTTCATGTTAGTAAAGGAAATCTATAAGTAATCGAGCTTAGGAACGAGTAGGTATGCAAGACTATAAGTATAAAACTTATATTATGGAAAGTTGTGATTATAACAAGCATAGGTAATGTGAATAAAAGTGGTAAGCGAGAGCTCGTATGTATGTATGCGTGTATGAATGTGTGCGTATATATGTAGGTGTATATGATTGTATGTTCGTAGGAATTAAGAATGTATACAAATATGAATGTGAGATGTTATAAATGTATGAAGGAATGGTTTCAACATGTTTGGGCATTGATGATTACTAATGTTGTGCTTTGAGATTGGAATGTAATGCAAGTATGAGATCATGGGGTTTATGAGGGATTGAAGCCAAATTTGGATTAAGAGAATTTAAGAGAATGCTTGATAGAACCTAAGTTTACATCAAGGATTGTTATACAACATCCTATTATATAGAATTATGTCGTATAGTGTGTTAATGACTAATGTTTAAGTTGTATATGATGTCCACAGGTATCACACGGATTTCTTCTACCACTAACGAAGAAGAGCAAGTGTAGATCTAGTCAAAGAACAAGGGTTGTACGGAAGATTAGTCACATAGTTTGAATTATGTATCGCCTTGAAGTATTAATTCAAATATGAATGTTGTAAATCCTTTTTAATAGACATTTTGATATCTTGTAATTTAGCCCACACGTAAGTAGTGTCGTTAATAAAGAAAGAAATTTTTTTAGGCTCATATTTCCGCTGCGTCGTTTTTAAGTTATTACGTGTTAAGGGGTTACACATAACGTGACTTTTGACCTAGTTTACCGTTTTCATCGCACAAACGCATAAACATAGTATTAATTCATATAATCATGTATTCACTTTATCACATTATTCATACTCATATTCACATAACACTTTGTCAAACATAAAGTTTACCCTTGAATAATTCATTTTCGCGTACGTCGAAATATGCGTATTTTAACGTTTTCGGTAACGTTTTCGAGCATCGGAAGTCACGTATGACTAACCAAACACCAAAGATACTTAATATAAGTTAAATTACTTATATTTATTATAAAAATATCAGTTTATAATCTGATTTAAAACAGTTTCGCAGAAATCACTTTAAAAGCCGATTTTTACCGTTTTTAACGCATATTTTTGTACCGAACTTTACCGTAACCATCCCAAATTATCACGACTCGATATTTTAACACAACACATGTTATTTACTGATTAAAATGGTGGTTATACTCATGATAGTGCAAGTCTCATGTAAGACACATAAATCATGCAATTTCACACATTTTACTACTTTTTAAGCTATATGTACAACATGCAAAGCTAATTACCCAATGTCATAACTTTTACACTATCAAACACATCATATAACATCATTTTAACATGCATACAACCTGATTTAATTCATCTTTCATATATCATATCATTTCATCATCAAATGATCTTCATATCATCATATAGACATCACTAACACTTAGGTACATGTACTTAATACATGACCATCATTTCTTCATCATCTAAAAAATCAAGTGCATCCAACATACATTTAATATCATGAAATCCAAGACTTCATCATCAAATCATCATCTAATCATCTTGACTTAAATGCATCAACATTCTTTCATTTATGAACTAACTAACAAAATAACCCACATGTACATATACATATATATACATACGGCTCACATATATACATACACATAAACTTTCAAGATTCCACTTTTCTTATATTCACTTCAAATCATAAGACTTTTATATAACATCTTTCATAAAATCTTTTGATCATACATGCAATCACTTTCAATAAATCACATCATACAAGAATCGTCATCTTAACAAAAATCAAAACACAACTTCAACATATACACACACATACCTATGACCATACACACATATATATTTACTTCTATTTTTATTTTGTTTAAAAACTCATTTCAACTTTGTGAATAATTCCTCACTATCATCATCACCAAAGTTAAAGAACATGATTTTAAAATAAGTTTATACCTTCAAGATTTTGGTGGGTTTTTGACAAAGTTTGATGATATGGAGCTTGCACCTTCTTGGAATCACCTAGAAATCACACTTGAATCTTCAAAACATCTTAAAACTAGCTTGAAATGGCTTTGATCTTCAATGAAAATGTTTGAAATTTGAAAAGAAGTGGGTATGTGGGTGTGTTCGGCCGAGATTATCAAAGAAGGAAGAAGAAATGAAAAGTTTGTTTCTTGGAAAGTTGATTTATGTTGAGTGTAAGATTGTTGTAAACATTAGTTCCTATGATCTCAACATATGGCAACCAAGGAGAATAGGTGGGCACATAAGGTGCCGCCACCTTACCCATATACACACATTTTCTCTCTCTTAAATCTATACAAACACATATTCATGCAAGAAAAAAATATTTAACTGACTACCGGGTATTTTATTTTGCATTTTAAGGCGTTTAAAATTATTTTTATCGTAATTAACTTGCCATAATATTGTTAAAAAATATTTTGTTTGCCTAGACTGGTTGCGTTGTCTGTATTTTGCAGTATACGCGCGGTATTGCGCAGTAACGCTTAAATTCGCAAAACAAGGATTTTAAGCGTTTTAATTAATTTTTCTTCACGAATATGATTAAAAATATGGTTTCAATCATTCAGAATATTTTTAGGAATTTTAACATTATCCGGGCGGTCACCGACGTTCGTTTCGCATTTTGTTCGTTACGCGATAAGCGCTTATCTTATTATTGCCAACATAATATTTAACAAAGTTTGGATTTACCAACACTTCAAATACCTTATATTAACGTCATGTTTAATAATTTAGTGCCTTCATATATTCATAACACGTGTCACACTAGTACAGTACAAGTTTAAAATAGTCGGGTGTCACAGTCTCCCCCTGTTTAGGAAATTTCATCCCCGAAATTTTACATCACATGTTTCGTTTTCGCATTTCGGGGAAGGAGTAAGGATAGTTCTATTAACTCTGGTCCTGTAGTTTCCATGGAAACTCCGATTCTCACCAGGAATTCTCGTAGACCTTTACTAACTTAATCCTATTCCTCATAAATTTCCATTTTTCTTCGTATTACACCTTCTACAAGGTCTTTGATAAATTTTGGTTCATTGTTTATGTGAACCTAGTCAGGAGGGGGTAAGGTCAGTGTTCCACCTGGCAGTTACCCTTGTCAGGTTAGATACATGTTGCTCCACATGAATGTCGTTCTATACCTGAGGCAGACTGAGCCTGGAAGCGACTGATCCAACTCGAGATGGGCTCTCGAAAGTATCTAAATTCCACAAGCTCAGCTTTCCCCCTTTTATCTAAATCTAACCTCTTCTCTCCACAATGGCACTATCAACAGATTGCGTTTGCCGTATGAAGTCTGCAATAGTCTTCTTGATTATCTACATAACTTCTCTAGTCGATCAATGATTTTCCTGAACGTTTTCAGATTTGGTCAACTGGCTTCTTGCTATTCTCTATCCTGAAAGAAATAGATGATCGATACCTTCTCCAATACGTAGCTTAAAACAAGACAGTTTCCGAACTTTTGCGATAGCTATAATTGTAAGGAAAACTTAACCAATGGTAGTTGAGTATCTCAACTCCTATCAAAATTCGTCACTCACGCTCGATGCATGCTCTATAAGTCTCCAAGGTATTGTAGTAAACCTCATTTTCCAGATCATAAGTTGTACAGTTCTTCCTATGCACTTTCAGTTATCTGGATGCATAGGCTGTCACTTCGTCCTTTTTGCACAACGTGCAATTACGGCACACATCGCTGTATACAACTAGATTTTCATTTCCCTTAGACAGAGATTGAATATGTGCACCATACAACTTTCCTTTAGCAATCGTAAAGCTTCCTCTTACATCTTCGTCCAAGCAAATCTTCTGTCCTTCTGAATTGTTAGAGTTAATGGTCGATAATAAACGAGCTTTTGACTTCTAAGCCTATACTTAGGGAATTCATTATCCAATTCCTTGTCCTTAGCTGTTTCAGAAATCCTTTTCTTGATTAAGGTATGCTAATTTCATTTGAATAAACCTCGCGATAGTATTTATCGGAAATTCTAGGATATCCTATCAGCGATCTTCCTCTGACAATAATTCACTCGCGCGCTAAACTTTAAGTAGTATCTAGATTTCCTCAAATGATCGATTCAATTATCAAACCTCGGTAGTAGGTATCGACTTTAATAGTTAATTTATTCATTCTCCTACGAATCTACGTAGGTTTCGAGGTATCCATCCTCTTCTTCGATCTTCATATCCTAACGACTCTAAATTTTCAAAACTCACTAATTGCTTTACCATTAAGGTAGGGTGTTTGCACTAGTTTCTTCAAGCTTTTAACTTAGCTTTATATTTGGGATAGCCAATTCTACCCAACTATTGTATCGAATCTGGTTATCTTCGTTAGCAGCTTTGGATACTACTATAACCATACTATTAAATACTATGACCACGTGTGACATCACGGGATTCTATCCGTTTATCATATACTGCTTTTAGTTAGCCTACTAGCTTATGATCACATAAGGTCATAAGTGACATCAGGGTTTTCATAATGATATTCCAATTAACCTTAATCATAAAATAAAAACGTAGAGTAATTGATAATCATATACACCGGTGATGAGTGCAGGATCAACCCAAGCCTTCCTAGCATCTAGCTCCCATGCTTTACCCTTGGCACTCTGATCCATTGATTCAGGGCATTCCTATTTGAAATGTCCATTCTTTCCACATCCAAAACATTCTACATGTTTGACTCCATCTATAGTTCTTATAGCATAGCACTCAAAGGTTACATGTCCGGTTCGACCACATCTGTTACATTTCTTTCGTTCATCGACTGGGGTTTTCTTCACCAAACTGTTTTTGCCCTTCTAACCACTTTCTTTCCAGACTCACTGGCATTGACCGTAACTGCTTCACCCAGTTTGTGTTTCTTCTTGTCCTTTTTCTCAGAATTCTTCCTTGAATTCTCTAACTACGTTTTCCAGTGTCTCCATCCCTATGTTCAATACGCTGGATGATCTTAATAGTCAAACTGTTGTGACAACCTATCTTCTCGTACGGTGTTGCCTCTTCATCAGGTAAGGTACCAGTAAATGATTTCGGGTTAGGACCACACCCCCAAAATACCACCTAGGGAATGTCCCTATTAGGCGTGTGACGTACCAACAACGAGCCACTAATTACATTGAACCCATACAAGTTTCAAAATAAAATCCTCAATTATTTAAGAAAAATACCATTAACGAGTTTAAATGAAAACCAACGTGTTCAGCGGAAGCAAATAGTAAACCAAAGTTAAATTGTTCAAAACCAATGTATAATATCAATAATCAATCACATGAATCCCTCCAGTCGACCCATGACCACTCCAGCTACTTCAGACAGCAAGTTCCAACACCATATAATCTAACGACCTGCGAGCATGCAACAAGTGTATCAGACAACACTGGTGAGTTCATAGTTTGTGAAAACGTTAGTTACCAAGTGTTTATTCCAGTTCATTAACAAATCCAAAAGTAATATTGATAATATCTCGATACTGAACAAGACGGCTCCTGATGTATGTTTTGCCCGTTCCCCAGTGCTCCTATCAAAACACTGGGCATGACTGGGTCTTTAGTTCACACCCGTCCTCTCCGGTACGGGGTGAGGGTGCCAAACCTAAGTAGCGCTACTAACTAATACCCCGTTACCTCCCCGGTAACAAAAGATGGGACTTAAGAATGATAGAGTGAGATTATTTTCTAATATTCCAGTTTTACCCAAAAGACTTATCCCTCCCCGGGATACCCACTGACTGTCCCAACCACCGGGACGCATGCACAAGAGATGAACTCACATTGGGTTTGCTCGGTAGGTTAAATTACGTATTCCAAGTGGATCAACCAAATCCTATTGTAATTACCGATAACAATTAGTTTCGTAAACCCTTAACCAAGTATTCCTTGTATATGTTTATATCACACGAATACCACCCACTCAGTTTCATGCACATTATAACATTTAGTCATGCAACATAACAGCCTTCACATGAGAGCCATCCATACAACATAATGACATTCACTCAATAGTCGTACACATAATAGCTACAACATGTAATCTCATACAGTTGGTGTGTTTCACAAATTCGCATATCACATATATTTATACTTTTCAGTTGAATACAAAGGTCCATAATATGCAACTCATTTATTCATGTGTTACTCGAGCCCAATTGCTAATACGGCCCAACAAATTAAAATTTAATTATGCAAGTGGGTGTGGTTGTGGTCCGGTGTCAAAATACGGCCCCAAAGAACCAACTAATCCACTACTTCGGGTGTGCAGCCCACTTCTAGAATTACCCAACCTTGTAACCAATTTCCACCAAATTATAACCATCCTAATCTGCACCCTATGAAGCCTCATCTATCATTTATTTGTAATGTTAATACATATAATTCATTGGTTCCATTTATCATAACAGACATCATGATTGACATCATATGACTCATCCCTAATTCATACTAGCCGACCCACATCATCATCTAATGATTATATTATCATTATTCAACCAAATTAACTAAGTCCAGTTTCCTAAATATTCATCAGTCAACAATTGGTGATATCAATTTAACACATCAGACCATCTTGTGTAGCGAATTTATTAGTGTCTCAATAACATGCATCCGTAAACATCATCTAGTATATAAGTGACATAACATCAGGTTTCCCACGATTTCACATCTACACAACAGCCCATTAACGAATACTACCCATATTATTATAATCTTAGTCACCCCTTGTTATTCGTTCTGCATGTAGCAAGAAATCAAGAACTATAACAAACATGTAATCCCTAAATATTCATTAAGATGCAAGAACATAATATGACTTTCTCACACTTATAAAACATACCACACAACTATGTTAACCAGGAATACACATAACTAAGATCAATCAAATAAGAAATTGGACAAGTATGAAACCACTAACCAAGAACTCGTCCGATCAAGATGCTATCACGAAGCGGGGGGGGGGGGGGGGTCTCCTGTCGCACGTACGTATGGAAGCACTAGGGTTTGTTTTGGTTTTGAGATTATGATAAACAATTATAATAAGCATGCAATAACTAATAACCTTGGGGGGGGGGGGGTTCGTGTTGGCTGAAATGGGCTCAAGCCCATGTAATTGTGAGATATAAAAGGGATGTTAGGTAGTTCATTCAAGTTATAATGCCAAACACCAAAGCAAGTGGGCCGATCCTATAATCCTATTTTGTCACCATAACTAGGCCAGGTCTGATCAAATTACATGCGGAGTAGGTTGGGCTCGGTTGGGTTCGGGCTGGAGTGGAGTAATGACACAAGGGTCACTAATGTGGCCCAATTACTTGCGGCCCAAAGGTACTAGTAATGTTAGTCTAGTAAGGTTAAACAAACGCGGAACGAGTAACACCTTGAAGAGGGATAATGAGGAGTTAAGATCATAAGGTTAAACGTTACTAACCTTAAAAGTTCGGGTTGTCACATCATCCCCAACTTGAAAGAAATTTCGTCCTGAAATTTGACAAGTATGCACAGAGGAATGAAGTGATAGATCAAGATTGTTGCAGGTTTTCCCCAGGTGCCACATCATCCCCAACTTGAAGAGGAATTTCGTCCCGAAATTCACCAGTAGTACCCGAATTAGATTGATCAATAGGAAAAAGTTGAGGATATTTGAGCTTCATCTGATCCTCGCGCTCCCACGTGAACTCCGGTCCACGTCTTGAGTTCCAACAAACTCTCACAATCGGGATACGACTATCTTTACGCACCTTGACTTCCCGATCCATGATCTCTATAGGTTCTTCAACAAACTGCATCTTGTCGTCAATCTTCAGCTCTTGGAACGGCACAATCAATGTTTCATCATATAAACACTTCTTCAATTGCAAAATATGAAAGACATCGTGAACATTACCCAACTCAGCAGGTAACTCGAGCTTGTAAGCCACTTTACCAATCCGCTCCAGGATTTTAAATGGCCCAACGTAACGCGGATTGAGCTTACCGCGCTTCCCAAAGCGTACAACACCCTTCCATGGCGAAACTTTCAACATAACCCGATCACCTACAGTGAACTCTAACGGTTTCCTACGCTTGTCAGCGTAGCTTTTCTGACGATCACGTGCTGCCGCCATATGGTTTCTGATCTGCACAATCTTTTCTGAAGTTTTAAGAACTAGCTCAGGACCCGTGATCTGGCTGTCACCCACCTCAGCCCAACAGAGAGGAGAACGGCATTTCCGCCCATACAATGCTTCAAACGGAGCTACCTGAATACTAGTGTGGTAGCTGTTGTTGTAGGAGAACTCTATCAACGGCAAATGTTTCTCCCACCCTTTCCCAAAATCGATCACACATGCCCACAGGATGTCTTCAAGTGTCTGAATAGTGCGCTCACTCTGACCATCCGTCTGTGGGTGATAAGCACTACTCATATCGAGATGTGAACCAAACGATTTATGCATCGATTGCCATAAATCAAAAATGAAACGTGGATCTTGATCTAAGATGATAGAAGTTGGCACCCCGTGCCTAGAAACCATCTCCTTAAGATAAACTGCTGCAAGCTGTGAGAACTTATCTGTTTCCTTAATTGCTAGAAAATGTGCTGACTTCGTGAGACGATCGACGATTACCCAAATAGTATCGTTTCCAGCCAGAGTTCTCGGTAAACCTGTGACGAAATCCATAGCAATCTGCTCCCATTTCCACGTGGGTATCTCTGGCTGCAGAAGTAGACCCGAGGGTTTCTGATACTCCACCTTGACTTTAGCACAAGTCAAACACTTACTCACGTACGTCGCTATGTGAGCCTTCATCTTTGGCCACCAGTACATAACCCTGAGGTCCTGATACATTTTGTCTAAGCCTAGATGAACAGAATACCGAGACTTGTGCGCTTCATCCATCACAAGCTCTCAAAGATTAACATATAGAGGTGACCCGCTCCATAAAGTAATGAATGCCGTCAGATCTTTCCACAAGTCGTTTTTCCATTCCCCGTAAGTATTCATCCTTGATGTTCTCTTCTTTTAATGCCTTAATCTGAGCGGAACGAATCTGAGCAGGTAAACCAGAGTGAATAGTAAGCTGTAAAGCGTGAACACGCTTAGGCTTCGTCTCCTTTCGGCTAAGGGCATCAGCTACAATGTTAGCTTTACCCGGATGATACTTGATAGCACACTCGTAATCGTTCAACAGCTCTATCCAACAACGCTGCCGCATATTCAATTCCTTCTGGTCGAAGATATGCTGGAGACTCATGTGATCGGTGTAGATTGTGCATTTGGTACCGTACAGATAATGCCTCCAAATCTTCAACGCAAAAACTACAGCCCCTAACTCTAAGTTGTGAGTCGTATAGTTCTTTTCGTGTACCTTCAACTGTCGAGAAGCACATGCTATCACCTTATCGCGTTGCATCAACACGCAACCGAGACCCTGAATAAAGCATCACAATAAACCACAAAATCATCGGTACCCTCAGGTAGAGATAAGATCGGTGCGCTACAGAGTTTCTGTTTCATGAGTTGGAAAGCGTCCTCCTGTTTCGTTCCCCAAGAATAAACAACGTTCTTCTGTATCAAGGAGGTGAGAGGTTGAGCGATCTTCGAGAAATCCTGTATAAACCGACGATAGTATCCCGCAAGACCAAGAAATTGTCGCACCTCCGAAGGATTCTTCGGTGCCACCCAATTCCTAATAGCATCGATCTTAGCAGGATCCACGTGTATCCCCATTTCGTTAACAATATGCCCAAGAAAGTGTACTTCCCGAATCCAGAAATCACACTTAGAAAACTTCGCGTAGAGCTGCTCCTTCCTCAGGAGCTCTAAGATAAGACGTAAATGTCGCTCATGGTCCTCCTTGCTTTTGGAGTAGATCAAGAAGTCGTCGATGAAAATGATAACAAAGTCGTCGAGATACGGTTTGCACACGCGGTTCATGAGATCCACGAAGACCGCTGGTGCGTTAGTCAACCCAAACGGCATAACCAAAAACTCATAGTGGCCATACCGTGTTTGAAAAGCCGTTCTGGGAACATCCTCCTATCTGACTCGTACCTGATGATAGCCCGACCTTAAGTCGATCTTGGAATAAAAACTTGACCCTTGCAGCTGGTCAAACAGGTCGTCGATACGGGGTAAAGGATAACGGTTTTTGACCGTCACCTTGTTGAGCTCACGATAGTCTATACACATCCGAAAGGACCCATCCTTCTTCTTCACAAACAGCACTGGGGCTCCCCAAGGCGAAGAGCTAGGTCGGATAAAACCCCTATCCAACAGCTCTTGGAGTTGATTCGACAACTCCTATAACTCTCCTGGCGCAAGACGATAAGGAGCACGAGCAATTGGGGCTGCTCCTGGTGCGAGGTCAATCTGAAATTCCACCTGACGATGTGGAGGTAAACCAGGAAGTTCTTCAGGAAACACGTCAGGAAACTCACGAACAACTGGAAGGTCCTCGATCCTTCTCTCATCAGACTGCGAATCAGTAACAAGAGCTAAAATAGCAGGGTAGCCCTTACGCAGACACTTCTGAGCCTTCATCGCTGAGATAATACTAACCATAGCACCACTACGATGACCCTGAACTGATAAGGATTCCCCGCTAGGGAGAGGAATGCGCACGATTTTCTCCTTGCAGAGAATTTCCGCCTGGTGCTTGGACAACCAGTCTATACCAATAACCATGTCGAAACTTCCAAGAGTAACAGGGAGTAGGTCAATATCGAACACTTGACCCATGAGATCAAGTTTACAACCAAACAGAACATGAGAAGCCTCTATCGATTTTCCATCAGCTAACTCTACTACATGCTTATTTACAAGAGGTGTGGGAGTCAACCCTAACTGACGATTGAACCCCAAGGACACATAACTCCAATCGGCACCAGAGTCGAATAAAACAGAAGCAAATAAATCATTTATTGAAAACATACCAGTCACTACGTTGCCATCATTTCTAGCTTCCCCAGCTCCAATAGTGAACACCCTCTCGTACGCACCATTCCCACCATTGCCCCCATTCTTGTTGTTCCTGTTGTTATTGTTCCCATTGTTGTTACCACCAGCATTCTGATTCAGTTGAGGGCAATCTCGCTTGATGTGACCCTCGGCCCCACACTGAAAACAACCCTTATGGTTACCCTGATTCTGTTGAGGCTGCTGTCTATCCTGCTGTTGTGGCTGCTGCTGTTGGTTTGGAAGTGAAACCGTACAATCCTTGGCCATATGCCCCACTTTGTTGCACCTGTGACATACTCAGGTACACGGCCCCCGATGGTGATAGTTGCACTTATTGCACTTTGGTAATTTCCCCGCATAAGAACCCTGACCCGAGCTGTTGCCCTGACTTTGATTAACGGATGACAACTGACTGAAACTGCGATTACTGCTATTGTCTGGCCGCTTCTGAGACTGATTCGAGTGTGCCAACTTATCTACATCACTCCATTTACGTTTACTATCAGAGGCAGGAGTAGTGGCTGTGGTTACAGCAGCAGTAGTGACAGAAACACGTGGTGGTAGCGAGCCACGTTCCACCTCCTCATCGGTGATCTTGTGAGCCAAACGGATAATCTGAGGTAGATTGTCAAGGTTCGCTGCAGTAACATAGCCCTTAACCTGCGGGGCTAATCCCTTGAGATACAGCTCGATTCTTCGATGTGGAGGTCGTGACAGGTTTGGGCACAAAATTGCTAGCTCATGAGATCGCTTCGTGAATGCCTCTTTCTCCGACCCCACCATCTTCAAATCATAATACTCGTTCTCCAGTTTCTGCACCTCATCACGAGGACAGTACTCTTCATGCACCAGTTCCTTAAAATCATCCCAAGTAGTGGCATTCGCCACTTCTATGCCCAACATCTGGATTTGGGCATTCCACCAAGTCAAGGCACCATCCTCTAGCGTGCCTGAAGCATACTTCACCCGGTCCCCGACGGGACAGTTACACATAGCAAACACAGATTCGGCCTTCTCAAACCAACGCAAGAGTCCCACAGCTCCTCTAGTCCCACTGAAGGTCTGTGACTTACAATCCATGAAGGTCTTAAACGTGCAGGCGGGTGGATTGTTTTGATTCGCAGGTTGACCTAAAATGAAAGAACGTACAACACACAAGTAAGATTTAAGTATACGACACAAGGATAGAAAGTAATTGGCACATATCGTACCAGCCTGGTAAGCCACTAGGGCTTCAGCCACATGAGTGTTGATCTAGTTGGTTAATTCGGCCTGAGTCATAGCAGTATTGCCGCGTCCATGGCCTTGTCCGCTCATGTTTCTATACAAGAAGAGGGAAAGATTTAAAATGCAAGTTCAAGTAGGAGTCAAGCATTACTATGACCTCCGTAGGTTACTGAGTTCTAACATAACGCCAATTAACAGAGCGGAACCCCTTTTGCACTTGTCAAGTTTCACTGGGACTCACATGCACCCCACATTATTATTATGTGTGCACCCACAATAATAATCCAGTTTGCATGTTCATCCCAATTCTTCCCAACTCGTGTTAAAAGGTTCCTCACTTTCGAGCAATAGGACAAAAGACACCACAACACAGATCATGAGAGTTCAAGGAGTGTCACACCGTTAAAACACATAACATGGGTTGGTAACCTAGGGATTCATACTGTAGTGCCAAGTGTGCATTCACGTGTGATGTTATTCATAAACAAACAGTAGATATGCTATGCAATAGTAAACGAGAAATGAACCTTGCAGTCTGGAGCTGAGTGTCATGGTCGATTTTGGATCTGTTCGGTTATAGTCTGGTTTTATAAAAACGTTTTAAAACCAAGTTCACTATAACCAGTGGCTCTGATACCAAACTGTCACACCCCAAAAATACCACCTAGGGAATGTCCCTATTAGGTGTGTGACGTACCAACAATAAGCCACTAATTACATTGAACCCATACAAGTTTCAAAATAAAATCCTCAATTATTAAAGAAAAATACCATTAACGAGTTTAAATGAAAACCAACATGTTCAGCGGAAGCAAATAGTAAACCAAAGTTAAATTGTTCAAAACCAATGTATAATATAAATAATCAATCACATGAATCCCTCCAGTCGACCCATGACCACTCCAGTTACTTCAGACAGCAAGTTCCAACTCCATATAATCTAACGACCTGTTAGCATGCAACAAGTGTATCAGACAACGCTGGTGAGTTCATAGTTTGTGAAAATGTTAGTTACCATGTGTTTATTCCAGTTCATTAACAAATCCAAAAGTAATATTGATAATATCTCGATACTGAACAAGACGGCTCCTGATGTATGTTTTGCCCGTTCCCCAGTGCTCCTATAAAAACACTGGGCATGACTGGGTCATTAATTCACACCCGTCCTCTCCGGTACGGGGTGAGGGTGCCAAACCTAAGTAGCGCTACTAACTAATACCCCGTTACCTCCCCGGTAACAAAAGATGGGACTTAAGAATGATAGAGTGAGATTATTATCTAATATTCCAGTTTTACCCAAAAGACTTATCCCTCCCCGGGATACCCACTGACTGTCCCAACCACCGGGACGCATGCTCAAGAGATGAACTCACCTTGGGTTTGCTCGGTAGATTAAATTACGTATTCCAAGTGGATCAACCAAATCCTATCGTAATTACCGATAACAATTAGTTTCGTAAACCCTTAACCAAGTATTCCTTGTATATGTTTATATCACACGAATAGCACCCACTCAGTTTCATGCACATTATAACATTTAGTCATGCAACATAGCAGCCTTCACATGAGAGCCATCCATACAACATAATGACATTCACTTAATAGTCGTACACATAATAGCTACAACATGCAATCTCGTACAGTTGGTGTGTTTCACAAATTCGCATATCACATATATTTTTACTTGTCAGTTGAATATAAAGGTCCATAATATGCAACTCATTTATTCATGTGTTACTCGAACCCAATTGCTAATACGGCCCAATAGATTAAAATTTAATTATGCAAGTGGGTGTGGTTGTGGTCCGGTGTCAAAATACGGCCCCAAAGAACCAATTGATCCACTACTTCGGGTGTGCAGCCCACTTCTAGAATTACCCAACCTTGTAACCAATTTCCACCAAATTATAACCATCCTAATCTGCACCCTATGAAGCCTCATCTATCATTTATTTGTAATGTTAATACACATAATTCATTGGTTCCATTTATCATAAAAGACATCATGATTGACATCATATGACTCATCCCTAATTCATACTAGCCGACCCACATCATCATCTAATGATTATATTATCATTATCAATATTCAACCAAATTAACTAAGTCCAGTTTCCTAAATATTCATC